>PVJD01003021.1:0-177778 GCA_004026545.1 Mormoops blainvillei | reverse complement strand
AAAAACTGACAGTAACCAGAAGGGAGGAGGGAGGGGCATGACAGGGGAAAGAGAGGGGAAGAGCCATCAAGGAACATGCATAAAGGACCCATCGACAAAGCCAAATGGGGGAAGGATTGACATTGGGAGCTGGGGGTGGGTGGGGCTGGGGAAAGTGGTGGCAGGAAACTGTTGACAAAAACAAACAAACAAGCAAACAAAAGTGGTCAGGGTGAGGCTGGGAAATTAAGAGGCCAAAGAACTGGTGTGTGCAGCCTGTGGACATGGACTAAGAGGTATGGGGATGATGGGTTGGGGAGCAGGGCAGAGAGGATAAAGGGGAGAAAAAAAATGAGACAGCTATAATACCATAATCAATAAAATATACTAAAAAAAAGAAAAAATTCACTTTTATCATGGATCATAGCAAACTTAGCATAAGATTTTTTTTTTCCCATAAGTCAAGAACTTTTTACCTTTTTGCTGAAATAAAGAAACTTTCCCTTTTTGGGGGATGGGGTATCCAAATTGCCAGCATCACTAGTCTTGCGCTTT
Organism: Mormoops blainvillei; assembly: GCA_004026545.1. NCBI lineage: Eukaryota > Metazoa > Chordata > Mammalia > Chiroptera > Mormoopidae > Mormoops > Mormoops blainvillei. Next base: position 177,244 of record PVJD01003021.1, on the reverse strand, counting down.
GGAGCCATTATTAAGTCAAATAAGCCTGACTTGAATGCAAATTATGAGGATACAAGAGATAACCAAACTGGCTACTAAGTGACTAAGGGGCGGGACAAAGGGAGGGCTCCCACCTCTGGCAGGACAGAGCTGGGCAGCTTGAGATTTAACCACACTAAGAATGACAAGCAATTTAAAACGTTTGAGTTGTTTATTTCCGAAATATTTCATTTACTATTTTCAGACCACAGTTGAAAGTTAAACTGGAGATAAGGGAGGGCTATTATAAACATCTTGGTTAGGAAAACATTATAAAATGTATTTTAAATGTGATTTAAAACATGATACCATACCCACCAGAGACATCTTGAGAAGTTGCACATCCTTCTCTTTTTTTTTCCACACAGGTCTGAGAAGATTTAATGCTCTTTCTTTGAAATGTTTTATTTTTTCCAGAAGGTACCACTTGATAGCAAATGATTTTTCTTTGCTCATTAAGATGGTTATTCAAGGCACTTGAATCAGCCTTGCATTTTATTTCATGTGGTTATCAACATGAAACATTCCCCTTGAAAAAGACATGCTGACCCAAAGCTTGCTTCCATTTTCAGTCTAGATTTCCTCCCCTTTCTCCTTATTCTGTTCTTCAAAGTATCTTGTTTTTTTTTAGAATTAACAGTTCTCAGTAAATCAGTTAAAGATATTAATTGGAAGATGAGGTTTTTTTAGATGAAATTTTTGAAAAATACATCATTTCCAAGCAATTCTCTGATACCCCTGTATCTGCATAACTTTAATTAAATGTCAAGGGCAATTATGTTCTCTTGAGCAATTATATAATCTAAAGTGTATATGACAGCTGCAAGCAATACGTATTTGAAATATGTATGACCAGTTTTTTTTTAATTAACCATATTATAGTTGCCCCCACCCCCATCCATCATTTCAATTTCTGAGGTTTAAGTTACTTGCAGTCAACCTTGGTCTGAAAATACCTATGCCATTCACTTCATTGTAGGCATTGTTTCATCTCACAACGTCACAGGAAGAAGGGTGAGTAGAGTACAAGATATTTTGAGAGGGAGAGACCACATTCACATAACTTTTACTACAAAATATATATTGTTATAATTGTTCTATTTTATTATTAGTCGATGTTGATAATCTCTTACTGTGCCTAATTTATAAATTGAACTTTATTATATGTATGCACGTATAGAAAAAAACATAGTGTATTCAGAGTTCGGGACTATCCTAGGTCCCAGGCATCTAGTAGGAGTCACCCCTTATTCCCTGTGGATTAGCTGGGGGACCACTGTATTTATGTTGCATGACTATCAAATTCCAGTAATTCAAGTAAAATTCTCCTTTACCTTAACTTGTTCCCTCATTTGTAATTGTAATAACATAGAAATTGTATATAATGTTGTTTATTGATCAGCAAAATGAAAAGAATGTTGACTATAAAAGGAGCCAAGATTTCATTTCTAAAATAGGAAATTCAGTAAAGGCATTGCCCTATGTGCTGTAGTGAGATAAAGTTACTGTCCAAGAACAAAATTAATTGACATCATAAAATTTCAGACAAAAATAAATAGAGCTTGTGAACATATACTGATATTTAACTGAAATTGTTCAAGCATATAAAAAGTATAAACCGTTATCTTCTCTTTCTCCTAAAAAAAAGTTTCATTTTTGGAATGATCATAAACCACACTTTGATTCACAGAAATGGAAAACATCTATAATAATTTTGACAAAGCCTGTGTTGTCACAAGCACATCACTCACAGACTGTGAATTGTTCAGAAGGGAAAAATAAAGTTTTCTAATCTTTTATATTAATTGTTTTATAAGTTGATGTACATAAGCTGATGTTTTCCTCAACTTCTTTCCAGATTTCATTTTGTAAATCCCCCATAGACTTTCTACATTGCGGGGAGAAAAATAATTCACATTGTCAAAATGGCATAAAAACATTTCTGTAAATATCCCAACTTGCAGATATAAAATTTTTAAGATGAAATTCATTTTTCTTTTTCTGCTTTTTCTTATTTTCCAGTATTTATCATTTTATTTTTGAAATCTAATTGAGGGACTCTGAACTCTACCAACCAAACGTTTGCCATCAATCCTGGAATAGATTTAAGACTGTATACTCATTTTTGTTCATCGTAATTGGACTATTTGTTTACTAAGACTTTAATCTACTTTGGAAAAGCAAAACAATGTACAAATTCCTAGCATAGAAGCTACAAGGGGCTGATGGGCCTTTAACCTTCTAAATACTTTATGGAGTCAGTTTATGATTCAAGACTCCAACATCAGTGCTGAGATTATCTTTGTAATACATTATTTTGGGGTGACATTTGTGATGCATTGTAGAGGCTGTGTTTTAAAATATGAATTAAGTTAGAAATAATGAGGTCTCATTCAGTGTGTACAAAATTGAAACATAAGGGTGCCAGCGCTTCAATACATGTCATAACTTCTCAGATATGCTAATTTTATGTTGTTTTTGTGAAATCATCAGGGGGGAATTTTGACAGCTCTTTTGATGCAGAGAAGGGTGTTGGGACCATTGTCATTGCAAAACCTTTGGATGCAGAGCAGAGGTCCATTTATAATATGAGTGTGGAAGTCACCGATGGGACAAATGTTGCTGTCACTCAGGTAAGATGTTGATCTCTGTCAACAAAGCCATCTTTTCTTGAATTTACAAAGACAAGAGCATGTATATTGTCTGAGTTAATACACCATGATATTCGTCCCCTCCTCATTTGTTAGTCACAGTAAGTTAGAGCTAGGGAATACCTGAGTCCAAATTCCTTTTATAACCTATGCTCAGATGAGTGCTACAGCTAAGGTCACACAACTTTAATGAAAAGCAAGGACTGAGATCTAGGTGCCCTAACCCCTATCTCCTGTTTTAGCCTGTGTGCTGGTGGGTCTGTATCCTGGCTGCACTGTGGACGCACTGGGGAGAGTTAAAACCAATGAAGCCTGGGCCGCACTCCCAGGGATCCTACAGGAGTCTAACATGCAGCCAGGGTCAGGGACAACTGATAACACTCTGCTACTTGAGTGCTTATGGAAGGACATTGAAGCCAGGAGGAGGAGAAAATCTCTAGGTGAGACCAACATAATGTTAGATATCAATATGGGGCAGGTTTACCCTAAAGATGAGAAATTTTTTTTGTTTTATATATATTTTTAATTGATTTTTCTTTTTTTTAAGAGAGACGGAGGAAGGGAGGGAGAGTGAGAGAAAGCATCGATTTCCTGTTCCACTTATTTATGCATCCATTGGTTGATTCATGTCTGTGCCATGAGCAGGGATTGAACGGCCAGGGTTTGTTTTATATTTTAGCCTCAGAGACCTAGGCAAGTGACTACCTAAATCTGTACCGTTTCCGAGTATTTTCAAGATACTGGGAAAGGACACCATGGTCGAGTTCCTACAGGAATCATACAACATAGAGAAAGCCCCAAACCTGATATAAAATAACCCACTTGCTGTATTGCGAAATCTTTAGTGCTGATTCATTTAAATGGGAATTTCAATTAAGCTTTTTAAATTAGCCATGTCTTAGCATATGCAACCTCAAGTTTTTAGCACCACTTAAAAACACAAGACATATTTGAGTAAAATACAAATAAGGCAAGCATGGAACTATATTTAGTTCCATACTTTTCTCCAGGGTTTTAGAATAATTGAATTAAATGGTAATTCGGTGTGCCCAGAATGTTTTAGAAATACATTAAATAGTTTTAGAATAAGTGAATGAGTAGCAGATACTGTATATTCAACAGGACCTATATGGCAGGTATGCTGGATCCAAAGCACAAAACTGATTCATGTTAACCAAAAAAAAAAATTATCAATGAAACTTTTATTCTGGAATTTCATTGGAACCCAATGAGAAATCATTTAACAGCATTTCTATGACAAATATTTCTTGCATTCATACCATGTGCTAGAAGCTGTACTAGACACCTGAAGTCACAGTGACTCCAAATTTTAAAACCAGATGACTAATGTACACCCACTTTGTAAAAATTAGTATGGAAGCACACATTACAAGAATTTAAATGTACACATTGTTTGAGTCCCACTTTCATTGAGTTTATTTCAGACTTATCTCCAGAGCACTTGGGAAGGTGTTAGAGAAATGGGGTGAACTTGGAGCTTCCTCTTGGCAAAGCCAAGTTAAGCAGGTTAATAAAGGATATCAGAAGATTTTCTTGTCAAAAACTTGCAGTTCAGTCTGTGTCTCCAGGGCCATGACCCTCTCAAGAAGTGAGTATTAACAGTCGCCAAAGCTTAAACTTGTATGTCATCATTATTACAATGAAAAACCATTACTCTGTGGAGCTCCATCGGGCCAGGATACCCCATGAGCCTGTGCCAGTCCAGGCCTCAGCTCGCATCTGCCACAGCTCCTGGCAACAGTGACAGCAGCAGTTCTCTGAGTCAGTCAAAGCCCTGAGTGTCAAGGACATTTTACAAAAGGATGTCTGGGGAAAGAAGAGCCTTCTAGATTTCTTTTAGAAACCACTAAAGCCTACTCCAGCCCATGGCCTTAATGACCCTACCATCGGATACCCTTCACCATATAACTAAATAAATGTCCTGTAGCCCCAAAACACCTGTTCAGTTTTCCTTGGGAAACGTTTCTCTACCTTATTCATTAGGAATCATAAAACATGGCATGACATAAGTTTCAATCAGCCGTAAACAACATGTGGAAGTTTACTTCACAAATGTCAAATAAATCCGAGCCTTGGGAATCTCTGTCTACATGAAAACTCTTCCTTCATCTTCAGTTTTGCCTATTCTGCCAATTCAGGATTCTTGAGTCTCAGAGCTACAATATCTGGTGATGAATAAACATCCTTTCCCTTACTGAGATCCCCTTGTGTGAGTACAGGATGTAAACAGGTTCAGTGGAGTTCAAGTTGTAAAGATGGAGATGTACTAAATGGAAGAACAAAGCATCCCAGCATATACAAAAACCCCCTGGCAAGATGGACAGGAGCCTCTGCGTAAAATAGCTGATTTTATGAAGAGCGTTATTGTACTTTACATAATGTTGCAGATTTGACAGCATGGGATTTGTGGCGATAAATCCATGTTCCAGTCCCAACTCTGTCACTTAGTAGCTGCATCCCCTCCAGCAGGTGCAGGTCATTTAATTTCTCTGCACTATAGTCCTTTCATCTATAAAATGGGCATGCTAATACCTGCATCCTTAGAATTGCTGAGGGTTACATGAATTTATATCTACAGAGTATTAGCAAGAGGTCTAAACATAGTAAGTTCTCAATAAATATTAGCTACTGTTGCTATTATTACTGTCATCACTTAACCTCTGTGAGCATTTGTATTATGGGGAATGTGTCCCAGGCTGTTGTGAAAAATGAATGAGAGTCTGAGCCGGTGCTCTGGGGAAAGGGATGATCCACTGCTGCATGCCAGGCTTTTAATGGAGGGCAATTCTGGACGCTTTCCGCCTTGTCCTGGGGTGGAAAGTGCAAAATGACCCCTTAAGACACCCTCAGTGCAGATCAAATGAGCTAGAATTTGTCAAGGACTCTGAGCACACCAGAGTTACATTCATGAGCTTTTCCTAGTTCCTGATGCTTCCTCCCAGGAGGGTCACCTTTGATGGCTCTTTGACAGTCTTTTCTCTGCCTAAAGGCAGCCAACATTGTTGAGTGCTTTCTGGGTTCCAAGAATTATCCCAACGTTTTAAAAACTTACTCCCACTTTCTACATGTATAATATCATGGAAGAGGAGCAAATCGTTCATAACTGGCACCAGAAATAGCATTTTTCTAGAACAAAAAGTTAATAATATGGAATGGAGAGATTTAAAACCAGCACCCTGGTACTGGCTACGTTCCTTCCTGTCGAGACCTGTGCCCGACCTCCAAATCCTGCTGCTCCAGCGAGTCAATGCAAATCAAGACCCAGTTGTGCAAATGAAACTCTCCAAGATAGTTAGAGGTCCTGTGAGGTGCCTGGAGCCCATGAAATTATTTATAAAGGTTGGTGTGTATGTATCTCTTTACAGAGTGTAGATCCTTAGTATTCATCAGGTGTTCAAATGGATGTGTGGCCTAAAAATGGTTAAGATAAACTAACTCCTCAACACTTTTTCATTACTCAGAAACTCCACTGAAAATTTCAACATGCAACCACCCACGCTTCCTAGGAAACACACCTGACAAGATTGTTGGTTGTATAAAGCCTCCCTGCTCTAGGGACCAGGCTGGCTGTTTCCATGGTGTTTCAAAGCACTGTTGATCTGAGTTAAGAAAGAGACTTAGCTTGTCTACCGAAGCCCTGGATGGCAAATAAGAGGTTAACTCCTTTCAAGAAATTACAGAGACAGAGAGAGAGAGAGAGAGAGAAAATCTGGAAAAAAAGAGTACTGCTCTCCTTTTACATTGCAGAACTATTCCCCAGTTTGATTTTCAAGAAGCCCAGAGATGAGTATGAGTCTAGCTTAGAAGGGAAGGATGAAAGCGTTGACAGAGGTGGTCCAATCTGGTTAGAGGAGAGGTGCAGAACTGTAGGAGCCCCAGCTGTAATAAGAGGGGAAAGGGAATGTCCAGGTGGAAACAGAGGCCCAGAAAGGGCAGGAATAATGAGAAGCTGGTGAAGGTGAAGTTACTGTTCTAACATATGGAGCACTCCACATCTCTTGTAAGAGGGATTCTCCCTGAGGGCCCAGAATGTGGTCTCTACATACCATTTCCCATGGAAAGGAACCAGCGCATCTTATAGAAATAGCCAATTCCAGATTTGGGGCAGGAGCCTGGGCACCTTTTCTGCCAGAAGAGACTAGTGGAGTCATGTTAAAAGGAGACAAGAGACAACTTAAACTGCCTTCCACTAGTCAAAGATGGGATAATTTGAATGACTGTAATGACTGTAATTGACTGAAACACATAAAATGGATGATTTTAAAAACCCAAGCGTTTCTATTATATTAAAAACAAACTCATTTAACTCTCACAATTACTTTATGAAGCAGGCATGATTTGCAGGAGGCCCCCCACCAACCTCCCAAAGATGTCCACGCTCTAATCTTCAGAATTTGCGAGTATCTTATGTTACATCGCAACAGGGACTTTGCAGATATAATTAAGGTTACAGATCTTAAGATAGAACAGCCTGAATTATCCAGATGGGCCCAATCTAATCACATGAGCCCCTAAGCAGATGACTTTCTCCAGCTGAAGCCAGAAGAGATGCAGCTGCAGTGAAACGGGCAGAGTTTCCAACTGTGAGAGGATTTGAAACACCACCACTAGTTTGAGTGTGGAGGGGGCAACATGACAAGGAACACAGGAAGCCTTGGGGGGCTGAGAGATGCTTCCTCTGACAGCCAACAATGAAACAGGGACCTGAGGCCTCCAACCTCAAGGAACGGGATTCAGCCAAATTGGAGCTGATTCATCCCTGGAGCTTCCAGAAATGAACACATCCCTGCCAACCCCCCATTTCAGCTTTGTGAGAGACTAAGTAGAGAACCCAGTTGAACCGCACCATACAAACTTCTGATCAACAGAAGTAGGAGATCATAAATGGGTGTCGTTTTAAACAGCTAAGTTTGTCGTAATTTGTTATGTTAGAAATAGGAAACTATAGATGTAAGAAACTCCAAATCTTAGACAATTTTTATAAGCTTGTTTGAGCCAAACTGATGACATAGACAGGGAAGAAAGAGCTTAAATGCTCTGGAGAATGAGCTTATTATATACAGTAAAATCAAAGAAGATAAAAGGAAGGTGCATGAAACCCATTGGTGGTAGATTAGGGGGGTGGGAGAAACCAAAGTAGGAAAATCTCTAGGATTGGTTAAAAGGCAAAATGGAGAAACACATACTTCTTTTACATTGTGGGTACAGGATAATTAATAATTAACATTAACAGAACATAAAGATGGTAGGTGGGGAGGAAGATAACAATGAGGGATTCGGTGGTCTTGTGCTCTCGTACCAGTGATTGTGCCTTCCAGAGGTCTAGAAAAGCAACTTAGTCTGACATTTCAGAGGTGTGTTTTCCTAGATGCATATGAACAATGGGCAGAGCTCACTTGAAATAAACATTGACCTAAGGAAGCTATAGGCCTGGGACATGACTACCTGCTATGACCTGTGCAGTTAGGAATTCGTGATCAGACCACATTGTGGTTACTTTTGTTCACTGATCTTGTCGGCCTTGCCATATGACCCCCTGTGAGCTTGTCAGGTTTATTGCATTGCCCTTTTTTTCCCACAAAACTAATCCTCTATTGTTCTGCCCATTTTACAGATAAGGCAATTAAGGCAAAGCATGTTAAGTAATTGAGTAGATCGGGGCTCAGACACAGACAGTCAGATCCCACAGCCAGGTTTCTGAACCACACACGGTGCTGCCTCTTTTCTATTATTATATTTTATTGTTTACTATTACAGTTGTCCCATTTTTCCCCCCTGTGCCCCTCTCAACCCAAACCCTCCCCACTCCCTCAGGCAATCTCTCACCATTGTTCATGTCCATGGCTCATGCATCTAGGTTCTTTGGCTACTCCATTTTCTATTCTGTTAACTCCCTAACTACCTATTTGTACTTCTTTTTTTATTTTTTTAAGATTTTATTTTCTGTTAAACAGAGGATAAGGGAGGGAGAAAGAGAGGAAGGAAAACATCATTGTGTGGTTGCCTCTTATGCATTCCCCACTGGGGAACCTAGCCTGCAACCCAGGCAGAGGCCCTGACTGGGAATCGAACCAGTGACTCTGTGGTTTGCAGACCAGCACTCAATCCATTGAGTCACACCAGGCAGGGCCTATTTGTGCTTCTTAAAACCCGCACCTCTTCACCCATTCCCCGATAGCCCCTCCCATCTGTCAACCATCAAAACGCTCTCTGTATCCATGATTCTCTCCCTGTTGTTCTTGATCGCTTTGTTTATTAGAGTCAATTGTTGATAGATATGTATTTCCATTTTATTCATAGTTTTGATCTTCCTCTTTTCCTTAAAAAAGTCCCTTTAACATTTCATATAAAGAGGTCTTGGTGATGATGAACTCCTTTAGTTTTTTTCTTGTCTGGGAAGCTCTTTATCTGTCCCTTGATTCCAAATGATAGCTTTGCTGGGTACAGCAATCCTGGCTGTAGAGCCCTGCTTTTCATGACTTGGAATATTTCTTGCCAATCCCTTCTAGCCTGCGAAGTTTCTTTTGAGAAATCAGCTGACAGTCTTATGGGAGCTCTCCTATAGGTAGCTAACTGCTTTTCTCTCGATGCTTTTAAGATTCTCTCTTTATCTTTAACCTTCAGTATTTTAATTATGATGTGTCTTGGAGTGGGCCTCCTTGCATCCATCTCGTTAGAGACTCTCTGTACTTCCTGGACTTGCATCTCTATTTCTTTCACCAAATTGGGGAAGTTTTCTTTCATTACATTTTCAAATAGACTTCCAGTGTCTTGCCCTTTCTCTTCTCTTTCTGGCACCCCTATGATGCAAATGTTGGAACGCTGAAGTTGTGACAGAGACTGCTTACACTATCCTTGTTTTTTTTGGATTCTTTTTCCTTCTTGTTGTTCTTATCGCTTGTTTTTTGCTTCCTTATGGTCCCAATCATTGATCTGATTCTCAGCTTCATCCACTCTACTGTTGTTTCCCAGCAAATTGTTCTTTATTTCAATTAGTGAATCCTTTGTTTCTGACTGGATCTTTTTTATGTTGTTGAGGTCCTCCCTAAGTTCTTTGAGCATCCTTATAACCAGTGTTTGCACTCTGCTTCTGATAGATTGCTTATTTCCATTTTGTTTAGTGTTTTTTTTTCCCCTGGAGTTTTGATCTTTTCTTTCATTTGGACCGTGTCTCATTGTCTCCTCATTTTGGTAGCCTCTCTGTGTTTGTTTCTATGTATTAGGTAGAGCTTCTATGACTCCCTGTCTTGGTAACATGGCCTAATGTAATAGGTGTCCCGTAGGGCCCAGTGGCACAGCCTTCCCTATCACCCTAGCTGGGTAGTCAGTGTGTGCCCTTTGTGTGTGCTGAATACACCCTCCTCTTGTAGTTGAGCTTTGATTGCTGTTGGCAAGTCAATGGGAGGGATTTACCTAAGCCAGTCAGCTGCAAGGACTGGCTATGAACCCTGATCACTAACCTCTACTCTCCATGGAGTATCAGCTGTGCAAGTGCAATGTAGTGTACTGATATGGTCTGTAGCTGTCCACCGGGTGCACAGGTTCTGGGGTTTCCTGGGTGGTGCAGATCAAGGTGAGCTCCCTCCTGTGTTCTGCCCAGGGCCACCCTGCCTGAGCTATAAAGCAATCTGAGATGGCTGCTACTTGTGCTGGGTTTGGAGATTCCCAGGTGAAGCCAAACTGTGGATCTAGGCTACCTGCTACTAGTGCTATGCCTGGCGCCCCCTTAGCAATAGATATGGGGGCTGGGGGCTCCCTGAGATGCTGTTGCTTATTTGAGAGGCTTTAGGAAGATGTGAAGCATGAGCCAAGAGCAGCCATTCATATGGAAAAGTCAAAGTTAACAGTTTGGGTCAGCCCCTAAGTTGGGTGGGACAGAGTCTCGGGATCTCCAGGATGAGGACAACAGTGTTAACCAGGTTGATGTAGTTTCAGATATGGTACCCACCTGCTGGCTCTGTGGCTCTATGGGGGGAGGGCTCAGAAAAGGGACAGTGGCCTCTGCCCACTTTTCTGCCTGGCAGAAAGCTTTCCCTCAGCTCCCACCTTGATACCAGATACTTCAGTTCTTCCCCCTATTTCACTGGTGACTTTCAAGCTGCGACCGTAGTGCTAGAGCCCAGAGGGAGTGAGTCTGATTTAGTCTGCATGAGGGTTCTTGAAGGGGAACTGCTTGGGACTCTAACAGTTTCTTCCACTGACTCAGTCCCCACTGGATTTTGCAGCCAGAAGTTGTGGGGGCCTATCTTTCCGGCACTGGAACCCTGGACTGGGGGATGTGGTATGGGGCTGGGACTCCTTGCTCCAGAAATATCCCTCCCAAATTTTTATCTACCACATGTGGATGTGAGACCAACCTGTACCACATCTCTATCCCTCCTACTCTTCTGGATGGATGTAGTTTCTTTAATTCTGTACTTGTTGGACTTTCATTCAGCTTGATTTCTGAGGGTTGTGAGTGATAGTTGTTCTATAATTTAGTTGTAATTTTGATGTGGTTGTGCGAGGAGGTGAGCCGTGTTTACCTATGCTGCTATCTTGACTAGAAATTTCTGTGCTGCCTCTTGAAGCCACAATTAAATTCTAAGGCAGGAAGAATTTAACTAATTACGAAGGGGGCACTTTAAGGTGGCTTCCTGGGGAAAATGGCCACCCCCTATGGCCATTAGAATGTCTTGTAGCAAGCCATACATGCTGGGAAAAAAGCAATACACCCCAGCCTCTTCAGCTCTCCCTTCAACCTGCTGAGCTATGGGCCACAAAGACACACATTACCAAGGATGAGAAATTATGAATTTTAACAACTTTCCTCAAACAACTGCCAGACCAATCTGAGCTACTGCATCTTCACAGCAAATTTAAACAAATTTAGGCTGTGACACTTTCAAAAGGTCAATAGATGGAAATACATAGTAATATAAAACTCTCATTATTTGTATAGTAAGACTTAGCAAACCTCATTCTTAAGTTTTATTCCCCTGTCACGCTGGGTGTAGGAAAATCAAATGTTACCATTACACTCATTTTTCTGGTGAGAAACTGAGGCTAGAGACTGGTTAGGTGGCCACTCTAGAGGTACACAGGTAAAGAGATATGAACCCACTCCTTCCTTCTCAGAATTAGATACCATCTCAGGAACCTTCCCCTACACACATATACCTACAAATTATACAATTTAACTCATTTGGGGAAGCATTTGGTACAGTGGAAGGAGCACTGACCCTGAATCAGGTGCTCAGGTTCAAGTCAGCACTTCATCCATTGCTGCCCGTGTTACCACAGAAGGTAGCTCCACCTCTGTGAGACTCTGTTTCTTTTCCATAATAAGGCTAAGACGTCCCATGCTTTATGGGTTGTTGTAAGAATAAACTATTATGAGAAGGTCCTTGAGACCTGTGATGTGTTGGACATATGCAGGTTTTATTATTACAGTCTCCCTTCCAACTTAAAATTGGAATAATATACCTGATAAATATAAAATATTTTATGTGTGGCTTTCATTGTTATTTATGAATGATCAGAGATAGTCATACCCAAATAATAATCTAAAAATTGCATTGATTGGATTCAGTGACTCATGGTATGCACTTTTGTGATTTTAATATACTTTTCTTATTCAAGTCCTGGTTTGATTTATAAAGAGATGAAAATCATTTTGTATGTTCTACAACCAAACCTGAGATTAAAAATCTCTTTCAGATGATCTTCAAAATTCTTCAGCCACACAAAGGCAGTTCATTGAGATTGGCCACAAAAGCTTTCTGACGAAGAGTCTGTGTTTATTGGGGCTGGGAGGTCTGTAACCTGCCTCCCTAAAGGTAGCTTTAGCCTCCACAGCCAGGATGATTCCATTCCTCTTTTTTCCCTAAGTGATGTCTTGGGAGTTCGTTACTAGCCTCCTTTCTTTAAAAACACACTTTACCTTGACAGTTTCGACTTTGTCTTATCCTATCTCTCCACCTCATACCTTCATAAAAGTGAGGGATAAGGGAGGGTAGAAACAAGCCACTTTTGCTAAAGTTGCCCCTTGATTCCCTAGATCAAGGGACTCCCAAAGGACACTGTCCTCATCAAAGGTTTTCTTTCATCTCTTTTAGTGTCATGTCACGCTTAGCAGGTAAAAAGGACAGTGGCCCAAAACTTTCTTGAATGTTTAAGTTAGAAAAATGCTGGAACAAGTGCAGTTATATATAGAAAAAAAATAAAGCAGCAAGCCAACTCTAATGTGAAACTTTCTGTGAAAAAAAAGTAATAATGACAAAATTTCACTGCCGGCAATATGTCTGTGCCTGACAATTTATGAGTAAATTAGTTTTTGGAAGTGGATTCTAATTTTAAGGGCCACAGGAAACTTTCTATTTAGAATAATCCCATGATTGATGTCAGTTACCTGTTTTGTAAATTAAGATTTCTGTATAGCAAGATACATAATATTTGCACACTTATTTGTTCACATGTGTGTCATAATTCATGTGTGTATAATATAAGTGTACATGAAATGGTCAGATGGAATGGATGGTATGAATTCAGAATGCGGCCCCATTAGACCTAGGTTTGAGTCTGGCCCTGCCATTGTGACTTTGGGCACATCCCTTACCTTCTCTGATTCTCACAACACTGGTAAATTAGAGATAATAAAGTTTTGGAAATGAAGATGATACAGGTTTATAAACTGTAAACCAAGCACAAAAACTGACATGATGTTTATATTTATACATTCAAAAACACAACTTGTTAGCTTGGGGCAAATCCAAGGGCATCACCCTTGAAATCACAACTATAGAATGTTTTCAATATGGTTTTGAAATGCCAATGGAGGCAGAACAGAATTTCAGTCATTTAGCACTTAATTGGTTCTAATAAAAGACAGAGTTCTTACCCTGCAACTCGCCCCATGGACGCTTCCCACCATGAGTCTTTGTAAAGCCAGGCTTGGCATCCACCCAGACTTAGCTTAGGGGAGCCTGCAAAGCCCCAAGTGTTTGTGGTGGGCAGCATTGAAACCAACTCTGAAGAGACTCCCTGCATTCAGGTCTCCTCCTGCTTTGATTCCATTGTACTTCCTAAGGCCTTTCGATTACCATTTTGAACACAACATCTTTGAGAGTTACTTTGCTTTGTTTGCTAGTTCAGGAACTCACAAATGGCCCCAACTGTGGGAAATAAAAAGCAAATGAGGAAAAGGAAGTCTTTTACAGAGAAACACTTGTTCTGACTGTCGATTAGGCTGAGGACAAAGCAAGCAGAAAGAGGCAAGCTTTTCAAGAGCACATCAACTTTGAAACTTCATGAAGGTCAGGGCAGTCTTCCTGGCTGGAAAGGCTTTTTTTACCCCATTAATGTAACTGCTTCTGTGATCACAAATATTTTAGCATCTTGACTAAGTTAACTTGAACTGTTTAAAGGAAAGAACTGACATTCGAAGAGTTTCCAAATACAGTGGAGATAAAAAACAATCCTGAAAAGTCTATAGGCACACTTCTCCATCTTTTCTCTGCCTTAAGTTACAAAGCTGGTCTGCATGTCAGGCTCACTCCCATGGGTGAGCTGTCCTAGCACAGAGGTCAGAGCACCACCCTGGTTCTCTCACTTGAAAAAGCACATCTGGACCAAAGTGCAGTTATAAGAGTAACCATGGTCTAACTAAATTTATTTTTTAAAGTAAATAATTTTCTAGAATGCATCCAAGTGCCTGCATATCATTTCATAGTGATCTGAAGGCATTCCTACTCATCAGGAATAAAACAAGAGTGTCACCATTTCCACTACTATTTAATATTGTGCTGTAAGTACTAGTCCGTGCAATTAGATAAAGCAATTTGTGTTATATGAATTATAAAAAAAAAGCTAAAACAATACCTACTTGCATATAAAATAATTTTGCATCTGAAATGCTCAAAAGAGGAAATAAAGAAACTACTGTAAGTAATATGGAAATTTAGTAAAGGAACAGATTATAAATTTAACTTACAAAAATCAATAGCCTACATTTATAACCAAAATAAAAAACAACGGTGAAAAGATATAATGGAAGACTCCATTTAAGATAGGACATGTATAAACTTTAAAAAAATGTTCAATACCTATTTGAAGAAAATTAAAACATCCCTGAAAAACGAAACAGTAGATTTGAACAAATAAAAAAAGACAAACCATGTTTTTTGGATATGAAGACACCATCATAAAGAAATGAGTCCTCCCTTAGTGTAACTCCAATTTAAAATGCTTCAGGTTTTACCCGGGCCAGGTGGCTCATCTGGTCACGCAGCACACCAGAGCATTGCGGGTTCCATTTCCGATCAGGGCACGGACCTAGGTTGCAGGTTTGAACCCCAGTCGGGGATGCAAGCAGTCGATGTTTCTCTCTCACATTAATGTCCCTCTCTCCCTTTCTCTAAAATCAACAAATACATGCTCAGGTGAGGGGTGAAAACTGAAAGAAGGAAGGAGGGAGGGAGGGAGGGAGGGAGGGAAGGAATCATCAAATTTTGTCAGCTGCTACACAGGTTGACTTTCAAATTTACTTGGAAGAACAACAAGCAAGAATAGCCAGGAAAACCCTGAAAAAAGAGAAGGCCCAGCCTTTCCAATTAATTAAATGTGTTGTAAAGCCTCTGTAATTAAAACATTTTATAATGATGCATGAAAAGACTGCTAAACCAATGGAACAAAATAGAAAAGCCTGATGTACATGATTTGCATGTATAAATTTAGTATGCAATAAAAGTGGCTTCTTAATTCTCTGGGGAAGTGATGATCCAAAAAGTGGCTTAAAAATAAATGGAGAGCCATGTGGAAAAAAAAAATAAAACTGGTCCATTCCTAACATAATATACCAGGAAAAATTCCAAATGGATTAGAGATGGGAATGTAAGTAAAGGAAACACATTTATGCTATTTATTAAAAATATGAGTGTGTTCACCTATAAACTAGAAATGTAGTAAATGTTCTAAACTATGACTTAAGGTCCAGAAATAACAAGGGAAAAGATTGACATATTCAATTACATGAACATGAAAATAAAAACTTCGCATGGCAAAAAATCACCATGAGCAAAATAAAGATAAATGACAAAATTGAGAACATTTACAATTTATATCACCATACTTTCCAAAAATAAAGGAGAAGACCATTGCACCCATTGAATGGTCTGATATAGTTTTAAAAGAAAAAGAAATACAAATGACTTTTTAACGTATGAAAAGGAAAGGATGCTCAACCTTACTCATAGAGAGAGAAAAACAAAGGAAACCTATGCACAAAGGCCATTTCTCATCTGTCAGCTTGGCCAAAAATCCAAAAGTTTTACTATATACATACTCTGTTGACACGGCTGTGGGAAGGCAATCGTTCTTGTGTGCAGGGTGGGCCAAAAGTAGGGTTCACAGATATTCTGTGGAAAATAATACAATAATTAATGTATAATAGAATAAACTGTGTTTTATGTACTCACAATTGTGAACCTATCTTTGCCTCACACTGTGTTGTTATGGGAATGCAAAATGATAAAACTTTGGGTAGGAGAATATGGAAATACTGAGTTTGCCAAAAAGCTCATTTGTTTTTTTCTATAAGATGGTTCTAGTAAGCACTTCGTAGTCTTGAACTTCATTCAAAACCATTTTATTAGATTGTGTTTGACAGCTGTCGTATCAGCATGCATTTTAAGAAAATCAAAATTGGTGAATTTTGGGGTAGCCATTTTAATATTGAAGATGGAAGAAAATATGTAACATTTATGACATATTATGCTTTATTATTTCAAGAAAGGTAAAAACACAACTGAAACACAAAAAGAGATTTGTGTAGTATAGGGATGAGGTGCTGTGACTGATCAAACATGTCAAAAGTGGCTTGCAAAGTTTTGTGCCTGAGATTTCTCACTGGATGATGCTCCACGGTCAGACCAGTTGAGGTCAATAGCAATCAAATAGAGACATTGAAAACTATCAACGTTCTACCACGCGAGAGGTAGCTGACATACTCAAAATGTCCAAATCAATAAAGTTATTGATGGAAATGAAAAAACGTGTCTTTTATTTTACAGAAAACTAAACGGACTTTTTGGCCAACCCAGTATCTAACAAAACTATACAAGCACTTCTCCTTTGATCCAGCAATCCCCAATCTAGGGTCCCAAATATATGTTGGCAAAAACATGAAAAGACATGGGCACAAGGCCCTCCATTACACACTCTCAGAGCAAGAATAGGAAACATTTTAAATGAACATCAGTAGAGGGCTGATTGAATTAACTACGAGATATCTACTCACCAGAAGAATATCTCTAAACTGAAGTGGACTGAACTTCAGGATATAATGCAGTGACACTGTTGATATTTTGGATCAGATAGTTCTTTATTGTGGGGGGCTTTCCCGTGCATGTAGGATGTTTAGCAGCATCCCTGCCCTCTATCCACTGAATCCTAGGAATACCCGCCCCCCAGTTATGACAACCAAAAATGTCTCCAAATGTTACAAAATTTCCCTGGGGGACAAAGTCATCACCAATTGAGAACCATTGATATAATGTTAAGTGAAATAACATGTTGAGAGAAAGTGTCCATAGTATGTTTATTTTAACAAAATAGATGGATAAAACATAACATTAATTCTAAAACACTGATTACTTGTAGAAGGAAGGAATAAGATGAAAGGAAAATATAGAAGCTGGATTTCTTTGACTATACCATTTTTGTAAATTTAACTTTGGTACTTTTATATATATAACATAAAACAAAAATTAAATGTTTAAAAACAAATCTAAAAGTTGAGAGTAAATGGAAGCAAATGAGCTTATATGTGTATTCAGTTGGTAGGACATCTACACAGAGAAGAATGATTCTAAGTGACTTTAAACATCCACTTCAACTGTGTATCCCTAGCAGGATAAATCCTAAGGATCAAAAGAACTACAAAATAATATTAAATGATTTTGAATGGCCATAATTGTAATGGAATTATAATAACAGTGTCAGTGTTGTTATTCTGAGACTTTGTTCATGTGTTTCAAATAAAGCAAGGATTAGTTAAGATGATGTCATTAAGCGTGAGAAATTTCAGTATGGGAAAGAGGAGATACAAATTTAAAAAGAACGAGATTAAGTAAAAACCTTGATGCCCTAATTTTAAATAGGAAGTGTCAATATCAACTCATGAAATAATTATTTAAAACAAAAAATGTTGCTGATTTTTGTCCACTGAGAAAAAGCTACACAATAGCAGATCTAGCAACAATGAGCATTTTTCATACCAGATCATGCGTGGTCTCCAAATGCCATTTCTAAATAAAAAGTAACCATCCCTTTTTGGAGAAATGAATAACTCAGGAATGGGGTTAGAAAATGTATAAGACAACGCTGTAAAAATTACCAGTAGGAATTTTGGTTATAGGGTTATCAAAGACTACTAGAGTTGTATCAAAAGATCATAAGAGCCAATTTGAAGAGGCTTTCACTGACCAAGGAAGGGCCATTTGTGCACCAGTAAGTATAGTAACTGCAATGGACAGAAATATATCATATGTGATTAAATTAAGTAGTTCATAACAATGCTTGAAAAAAAATGCTTCATTGATCATTTTGGGAGGAGCTGAACACCCAATTCATTATTTTGAAATGATAAACAGAGGAAAAGAATTAAATATCCTGCTGTTCCTACAGGAAGTATACTTCAGAGTAACCAAATAATTATAATAATTTTCTTTTTTTAGAACTATTCTAGCTAATAAGGGAGAAAGAAGTCATAGAATTAAACATTACCATTTTGCATTTTTAATGATTCATGTTATGTGTGTAATGATCAATGTTTGTTAATATCACATAAGAAAGAACCAGGTACTATGTATCTCCAGGTGGAAGTACACTATATCACCCATGAAGGATTTTTGTCGAAAAAAGACCTTCACCCATGATGGAAGAGGATGAGCAGGAAATTAAACTTGAATCTTATCAAGTCTCCTACCTCAAACTACCAATTTATAAGAAATACAGGGGACAGAGGGACATGTAGAACGAAACCACCAAGATGCAATGAGGGGAATTCAGATGGTGGAAACAAGATAAAATGGCTCACTTGGTTCAATACCAACAATAACCACATTGCAAGGACTAGAGGGAAAAACAGGGAAAATCTATAAATTAAAAGGTGTGTCAACCAAATGCAGTGTTTGGATATTATTTGCATATCCTGAATAAAATAAACTGAAAACTATATATGTATGTTTATCAACATACATAACATTTAAAAAAAATAATAGAGAGATGAACACCAACTGAAAATTTAATGATAATAGGGAATTAACTTTTCTCTGTTTACATGTAATAATGGTATCGTGTGTGTTTAAGCATTCCTATTGGAGACATATCCTGAAATTACACGATGGCTGGGATTTGCTTCAAAATAATACAGGGAAGCAGGTGGGGATGAAACAAGGTTAACGTGAATTCGTTATTGTCAGAGCTGAGTGATGAATACATAAGGGTTCATTAAGCTATTATTTTTATATCTGCCTGAAAATATTCAAAGCAAGATGATTTATAAAGAGAAACAAGTTAGGAACTTCGTATTTACCTGTCACATCCCTTGCTCAACACATCCCACATACAGGAGAGCCGCACCAGGTGCACTCTGCCGTTGAGAAATGCTCATTGCTCTGAGATCACCACGGCTTTCCTCAGCCTCTTCTTTGGTACTCTTCCCATTCTGTCACTGCCTCCACATTAAGCCCACTATGAGAAACACATAACAAAACTTAAGGTAATAGGAATGGAACAGACCAAGGTCACCTTGTGATCTCTTACATTGTACCTCAAGTAATCCTGTGGAATTATCTCCTCCCGGGGGCTGTCTCAGCTGTGCAATTAATAGTGAGAATAATTGATCAGCTCGTAGCTTATGTTCCTGCTACTGTGAACTACTGGTTTAGTATCAGCCTCTAATTACTGAGTGTTTTCATACAAGAACTTGTTACATATTGAGAGAGCTGCTGCAAGCTGGGATCCAAGGACATGGAGGGAAGCACGAGGGCCGGGGCCTCTCACACTAGCAATGCGTGTGTCGTCATTAGTCATCACTCTTGCCTTCTTTTCACTGTAGGTATTTATCAAAGTGCTGGATAATAATGATAATGGCCCAGAATTCTCTCAGCCAAATTACGATGTGACAATTTCCGAGGATGTGGTCCCAGACACGGAGATATTGCAGATCGAAGCCACAGACAGAGACGAGAAGCACAAGCTGAGCTACACTGTCCACAGCAGCATCGACGCAGTGAGCATGCGGAAGTTCCGGATTGACCCCAGCACGGGCGTGCTCTACACCGCAGAGAGACTGGACCACGAGGCCCAGGACAAGCACATTCTCAACGTAATGGTAGGCCCGCCCCGCTTAATGTGCTCTCCTAGCAGAATCATTGACCTTTCAAGGCACATGCCTTAGTCTCCAGGCATACAAGGCCCTTAAATTTTGTAAGTAGTGCTAAATTTGGTCTTTTCACAGCAGACCTGCCTTCATTTTTGCCTTTTTACTTCAGTGAAGAATTACTGTTGTTAGGCAGTGACTCCCTGTTTTTGCCAAACTGAAATATTAGATGGGTACTGCAGACAGTGCTGCTGACAGGCTGACGTGAGAGGCAGGAACAGGCCGAGTTGCCGTAAATCTCCCAGTGTGTGCGATTGGCTCACATCCGAAAGATTCTGTGGGGAAGTTTTAAAGAACTTCTTTGAGAAGTTAATCACAATGGTAATCATTTACTCGGCCTACGCAATGCTCAGTCCTTGGAAAGCATTTAGAGAATTCGTTTGTTTTCAGCAGCACGGGACCTAGTAGTAAACACTAGCACACAAAATAAACCCCAAAACACCGAAGCCTGCCGAGAGTGTTAAATCTGGATTTGGGTTCATGGGCCTCCAAATTATGTAGAAGTTGCTTTAATTTTAAAGTGGAGTTTGCCTAGCTCCCATGATCAGGAAGTAGAGATTAATAAGAAGCATACTTGATTGTTTTATGGCCTAAAATCTGTCCCACCCAAGAAACCGACGAGCCTTTACACAGCCTCTGCCTACAGAGCCCTCCTGAGTGCCTTAAGACCAAAGCAGCTGAAAGAAATTAATGTTCTGCTAAGTGCTACTCTGCCCGCCCAAGTCTAGAAACCGTCCCGACGAGAGGAAATCTGAGTGTCGCGCCCTCCGCTCTGGTTTGCGGCTGGGACTCCAGGGAACACGAGAGAGAATCCTCAAATCCACCCCTCTGACCACCATTCGTTCACTCAACAGATATTTCTCCAGCACCTGCTGTGTACCAAATACTGTTCAGGGCGCTAAAGATAGAAAATAGACAAAGTCCCCGCACCCTTGGACCCGCATTCATATGGAACAGACCTAGATTTCAGTAAGCGCAAAGTACGGAGCCCAGCCCGGCCCCTGGGCGTGGCCGGCCAATCCACCGACAGGGAAATTCAGCACACTCCTTGGGTTGCTTTGGCAGGCATTTTTTCAGGGGCAGAAACCTATGCCAGTGACTAACTCCATTCTCACAATTCTTCAAGTCATTTCCGTTCATTCTTTCCTTAACAAACTCAAAATTCAGTTTGGTTTCCTGGACCCTGTACCATTACCATTTATGTAACTGAATATTTAGAGCAAACAAATCCTTTAGTGCTACCTTTCTCCAGGCTAAGCATTTTAGTCAGTTCATTCATTCCTTCTAGGTATCATTTCTGAAAACCCCTTTCCCTGTGATGGCTCTTCTCGGAATATTTTCTAATTTTTTTACATCTCTCAAGTTATGAAGTCTAAAATTGAACAAATGGAAAGTGTACCTTTGATTAGTGCTACATAAGATTACAACAGAATCCTGTGTTTAGAGTTAAAGAATTGATTATTTGCAAGCTTTTGCCATAAGGGGGAACTTTAAAGCAGTCAGGCAGGTTCTTTGGTGAAGTCACAATGGGGGTCTCACATTTTAAAAATTAAGATTCAGTTCATCTTCCCAATAATCAGGGTTCTCGCTCAGTCCTGGGCCTTTATATATGTCTGTTCTTTTGGCCTGAAATACGTGCGGCACACAGCCACCACTGCCATTTTTCCATTCCTACTCGTTTTTGTTACCCCTTCCAAAAGCTGAATGCAAAGTGAAGTTCTCACTACTCACTCCCATCCTGGCACTTACCACTAGGCCTTATACTTGCATATCTACTTGTTTGCATTCCCCAGTCAGCTGAAGTTCTCGAGGGTAAGGACTGCATCTAATTCACTGCTGAACCACCAGAGCCAGTCCTGGAACTTGACGGATAATAGATGACAGTAAATGTTTGTTGAATGATTGAATCAATGAATGGCAATGCCTACATTGCATTCATCGATTCCACTTTTTAGTTTCCTTTTAAAAAGAGCCTCCATCCACCATTCAATTAGCAGCTGTATACACACATGAGAGGTAGTGACTGTGTGTCTGTGGGGGCAGGGGGCATGCAGAGGAGACTGCTGTGTTTGTGGTATCCAGGACTGAGTTCCACAAACACAGACTGAACACAGACCATTCATCAGGCATAATACTGAGCAATAAAGATGACATGGTCCCTGCTCTCAGTTTATTCACAGTGTCCTGACCTGATGGAGCACCTACTATGGGCCTGGGACTGGGTCAAGCACTTTGTGTGCATTATGTCATTTTGTTTTCACTACAGGCATAACCATGTGAGTTCTTTGCAACTTAAGGCTTTAGTCCTACTGCTTCTTATATTTTGCCTAAAGGTCAGAGATCAGGAGTTTCCTTATCGAAGAAACTTGGCCCGAGTCATTGTGAATGTGGAAGATGCTAACGATCACAGCCCTTATTTTACCAACCCACTGTATGAAGCATCTGTGTTTGAGTCGGCTGCTCTGGGATCAGCTGTTCTGCAAGTGACGGCTCTGGACAAAGACAAAGGGGAAAATGCAGAACTCATATATACCATAGAAGCAGGTGAGAGCTGTTGCACTGCTTGCCCAATAATGATGGCATTGGACCCTCAGTAGTATTTATCACCTTGCAAAATTCACGTAGTTACCGCTGGAACATCACCAAATGAATTTTTTGGCCAAAGCAACTGCCCTATTTGTGTGATGATGGTGTATAAAGTTCTTGGCATTTCAGTAATATGTTTTCCATCATTGACAGCAAGGAATGAGTTTCCTTTTTTTTTTTTGTTCAATTTCAGATTTTTCTGGAATGGAAAAGAGAAGAGAAATGTGTAATAAACTCAGTGTCTTTTACTTGTGGGTCAGCAAGCCATGGTCTCAGACTGACATAACCAAAGCCTCCCATCATTGGAGGGCTGCCAGACAGTCATGTGAATTGAATCTTACAGGACTTTGTTTACTTGTCAGTAGGTGGGCTGTGGACTTCAGACATTCTTATGCCCCCACAGTTGACACAAATTCTCTTCATTAGAGGTAACCTGAGTAGCAGAGTAGTTGGTGGGCACTAAACAGCCCGCTTAACCGGACAGATAAATAAATACAGACTCTCATTTTGTTAATTGTGAGATTTAAAAAAGATCAATTTTAACATCTTTAAGGCAGGACCATACACAGTTTACTGATGGTTTGAAGATGGACCACTAGAAAACATTTATGACAAAAGAGACAAGCATTCGATCAAGGGATGGGACTGTAAACCTAAAAATTATAAAATATCTTTTATTCACTCTGTTTTCCCTTCTCCTCTTCTGTCTTTTTTTTGAATATTCAAGCCACATATTTCCAAAATGTTCTGCAACATTGTGTCTGTCGTGCATCCTGCCAAATGCTGTCTCCTTTCATGCCAGCACTGGGAAGGCTTCTTTCCCTTGATTTAAACGTGGAGCATTTTTATGAGTAGTGGAATTAAAATATGAATGCTAGAATTACAGTTTTGGACTAAAATATATTAGAAAAAGGAAAGCCAACAACCTTCTTTTAAAAATCCTGCATTGAATGATAATCTAAAATTATTTCCTATATTAGGCATCCACATTTTTTATAAGTGTGTTGTAAACTCTCTAAAAAACAGAAGAGAATAAAATGGTTCATAACAGCCTGGTGCCTTCAGCAGATTCACCCTTTTTTTTTTTTTTTCTGGATTTCCATGGAATTTCCTTTCAATCTAAATAAGGCCCTATCAACAATTTTTTAAATGCTGTTTTACATCTCTTGTTTATCACAGGACATTTTATTATTTCATTATGTAATTGTTGTTCTTTTGTTCAATAGATAATCTAGAAACTCCTTTCAAGAAACCAATTTTTAAATAGCATCATAGAAAATGTCACCTAATCCAATAACTCTTTATACTCTTTCTATAGTTTTCCCCTAACTAATATATTTTCCCCATATTCATTCACACGTCTACATTGTTCCATGTCATTGTAATCATTTAGATATAGGGTTTTATGTCTACTTTACTTACATTTTCTAATCTTTTGTCTGTGTGCCTACTTGCTTTTTACATTTGTCATTAAGGCTACTACAATACTCCTCTTAGGGCACCAGATCATTCTTAAAGCAATTTGGAGGTTCTTGAAGATTAATTTGAAAGTAAATTACCATCCAGCAGAAAGGACTGCTTCCCTTTATCTTTGAATCTTCACAGGCTACAGCCTGGTGCTGTGCATAGTGAGAGTTATATCTTTCACAGTTGACTAAAACTAGAGAGAAAAGCTATTTCCTTAAAACATCTTTTATATAGAAAGCTTGAATTTCCAGAAATCCACAGGAATGATTGGTATCTGCAAAAATGGACTTTGACTCTAAATGTAAGAAACTAATGAGAATTACAGCGTATACAATAAATCTCACCATGGTCCCCAGGCCCCCTTCATGGACAGACAGACATACACTAGATGGGACTGGTCCTACCTAGCCAGTTTCTTCCCAGATCAGAGAGGCAGATCCCAGATGCGTCAGCATTTTGAAGCAAATGACAAGTAGTGGTGTGACGTGTATGTTTTAATTTCCCTCACAAACCTCCAGTAAGCAAGATTTTACTGTTTACTGGTAGGCTATAAATTTCCTCCCCTGCCTGGCCTCTGAGTAACTATTGGAGCTTTTAATTTTGGCCTGAAGGACTGAGGCAGAATTCAAGTGCAGAGCTTCAGGCCTTCTACTTAATTCAGGTTTTATGTCTGGTGCAAACAGTGGCTCGTGCGTGGCTCTGAGATCGGGCAGTAAAGGGGAGAGTTAGGATGGGGGCATGTTCAATCCAAAAATATATATATATAGATAGAAAATTAAAAATCCTTTTAAGTCTCTCCTCTCAATCATTCAACAAATATTTATCAAGCACCTTCTCTGTGTCAAGTACTGTGCTGTGTATTAGATAAATGATGATAAGTAAGATTAAGCACAGCGTTTGCCCAGTTGCTGAAAGTCTGCAAGAGGCTATAGACTTCAAGAAAACTAGCAGAGGTTAGTGTCTAAGGATTCCAGTACAGCATGAGAGAGTAAACAGGATGTGGATTTTGAGAATATGGGACAGTGTGTTGATGAGGAAAAGAGGCAGAGAGCCCACTTTGGACCTGACATGTGAGCACAGCATCCTGGAGGAGTGTGCCAAGCAGGTCTACGGCCAGGCAATGGCAGGGTTATGAAGTTCTACTCAAGGTCAGAAGCTGGCTGGCTTCTCTTTGTCCGGGCCATGCATGCCTTGCTGGGTATGTAGAAATCTGCTGTACCTAGAGTAAGGAAGCACTTGCCTGGAAACTGCGTGGTGGGACCCTGGATGCCCTGGTGCATTTGTCACTCAGGATTGCGTGTTGATGCCATTGCTGGCAGAGGACTGTTCCTCAGATGTCTCTACACTTCTCTCCTCTAGATGCTGAAGTGAGATGACTGACGCCTGCTCGTGAGGGTCTATGAATCAGATGTGGGACTTCCACTCAGTTCCACGGTGCTAGTTATCAAAAATTTGTCAGCTTGTTGTCATCACAGAATGGTCATGTTTAGGCGGTGAAATAAAAGAATCATCCCAATATTAAAGATAATGTTGTTTAATATTCACATTTTGGGGCTAGAATTAAGGTTTTTACCTCTTTGTTAGATTTACTTCCTCTTTAACAATAAGCAAATATCTCATAGAAACTGATCTCTATGAGTGTGACTTTTTCATTTCCAGACATGGAAAAGTTTATTTAATGTGTATGTAATAAGAAGTATGTATACAGCTGCATTTCCTTTATCTTTCAATGAATACATTATAGAACGGCTCTCCAATCATGGAGCCTTTTTTTTTTTTGTATATTTTATTGATTAGGTTATTACAGTTGTCTCATTTTCCCCCCTTTACCTCCTCCACCCTGCACATCATCCCACCATCCCATCAACATTTTCCCGCCACCACTTTCCCCAGCCCCACCCCTCCCCACCTCCCACCCTCAATCCTTCCCCTACTTGGTTTTGTCGATGGGTCCTTTATGCATGTTCCCTGATGGCCCTGCCCCTTCTTTTCCCCTGTTAGCCCCTTCTCTCCTCCCCTCTGGTTACTGTCAGTTTGTTTTTTATTTCAATGTTTATTTCAATGCTGGTTATGTTTTGCTTGCTTGTTTGCTTTGTGGATTAGGTTCCACTTATAGGTGAGATCATGTGGTATCTGTCTTTCACTGCCTGGCTTATTTCACTTAGCATAATGCTCTCAGTTCCATCCATGCTGTTGCAAAGGGTAGTAGCTCTTCCTTTCTTTCTGCTGCATAATATTCCATTATGTGAATGTACCATAGGTTTCTGATCCACTCATTTACTGTTGGGCACTTAGGCTGCTTCCAATTCTTGGCTATTATAAATTGTGCTATGAACATTGGGATGCATAAGTTCTTTTGAATTGGTGTTTCAGGATTCTCAGGGTATAATCCCAGCAGTGGAATTGCTAGGTCAAAAGGCAGTTCCATTTTTAGTTTTTTGGGGAAATTCCAAACTGTTTTCCACTGTGGTGGACCAGTCTGCATTCCCACCAACAGAGTACTAGGGTTCCCTTTTCTCCAATCCTCACCAGCACATGTTGTTTGTTGATTTGTTTATGATAGCCATTGTGCTGGTGTGAAGTGGTATCTCATGGTTTTAATTTGCATCTCTCTGATGGCTAGTGATGCTGAGCATCCCTTCATGTGTCTCTGGGTCCTGTGTACGTCTTCCTTGAAGAAGTGGCTGTTCAGGTCCTTTGCCCTTTTTTTAATGGATTGTTTCTTTTCCTAGAGTGGAATCGTGTGAGTTCTTTATATATTTTGGAGATCAAACCCTTGTCCAAGGTATCATTGGCAAATATATTTTCCCATATGGTTGGTTCTTTGCTGATGTTTTCTTTAGCCATGCAGAAGCTTCTTATTTTGATGAAGTCCCATTTGTTTATTCTTTCCTGTATGTCCCTTGCTCTAGAGGACATAGCAGTGAAAATATTGCTGCATGGAATATCTGCAGTTTTTCTGCCTGTGTTCTCCTCTAGGACTTTGATGGTGTCGCAACTTATATGTAAGTCTTTTATCCATCTTGAGTTTATTTTTGTGTGTAGTGTAAGTTGGTGGTCAAATTTCATTTTTTTGCATCTAGCTATCCAGATCTCCCAATACTATTTGTTGCCGAGGCTATTTTTACTCCATTTTATGCTTCTACCCCCTTTGTTGAATATTAATTGACCACAGAGACACAGGTTTATTTCTGGGCTCTCTATTCTGTTCCATTGACTTGTGCGTCTGTTCTTATGCCAGTACCAGGCTGTTTTGATTACAGTGGCCTTATAATATAATTTAATGGCAGGTATTATGATCCCTCTGACTTTGTTCTTCTTTCTCAAAATTGCTGCAGCTATTCGGGGTCATTTATGATCCCATATAAATTTTTGAAATGTTTGTTCTATATCTGTGAAATATGTCATTGGTATTTTAATAGTGGTTGTGTTGAATCTATAAATTGCTTTGAGTAGTATGGACATTTTGAATATGTTCATTCTTCCAGTCCATGAACGTGGTATATGCTTCCATTTATTTGTGTCTTCCTTAATTTCTTTCTTCATTGTTGTGTAGTTTTCTGAGTACAGGTCTTTAACCCCCTTGGTTAATTTTATTCCTAGGTACTTTATTTTTCTTGTTGCTATAGTAAATGGGATTTTCCCCCTGATTTCTGATTCTGATTTCTCAGTCCTGGAGCCTTTCTTAATGATAATGACATTTAAACTGTCTATGTGTCTGCCATACTACAGTACTTCAAAAAGAAAGAAAAATCCATATGTAATTGAATAATCAAGATTATTATTAACTTTTGACTCAGAAGAATCTAGACACACAAGCATGTGCATTCTTTGAGAAGTATAAGAAAGCCTGACAAGAAAAGTAAGAGAAACTTGGGGAAGGACCCTGCTTCATGCTGTCCACTACTTCTGAACTTCATTCTTTCCATTCTTTGAGTTCTGTGTCCCTCATTCTCTTCTCCTCATCAGTGTCCTTCCTCCCCCACAGCCCCAGGTTCACACCCCTACATGTTCCAGAGGCAGAGCTCCAACCTCGTGTCGCTTCACTGTTCACGGCCCTTCTCTTTCAGCTGTGTCAGAGCGAGCGCCTGTGTCTCGGTGTCATAAGGGCTTTGCCTCAGGTTCTTGGTATGGATGCTGGTTCAGATTATCAACAGTTTCCTATTTCCCCAGGAATCTGTAAAAATTTTGGCAAATGGAATGGTTACAGATTGGAACAACGACCTTATAATTATTTGTCTAGCTTTATATCTGTGTGTGCATGTGTGTGTTTTGGGATGTAGGGAAATGAAGACTCGGTTAGTCAGAAAAAAAAAAATCGTCAGGACTTACAAAGCACAGTGAGTTGAGAAGAATTGCCCCTGCCTGAACAAACCACCCCACCTCACCAAAGTAGTGTTTAGGATGAAGTCGGTTTTGATAGCATGAAACAATACCTATTCCGTGTAGTAAAGCTTCCCTTTAGGGCAATCTGAAGCCAAATGACTGTGATACTGTTCTGAAACATTTTCTACAACCCTTTTTCTTGTGACACAGAATACAGAGTATGGTTTAGGTAAAACTACCTTTTTCTACCCAGTGACATTGGCATGTGCCAACCCAATCTTTTCCTCTTCTCACAAGGCTGGGAATAAGAACGTCCTAAATATTCTTAACAGAAAAGTCTCTCCTACAAGTTTTTATTTACCTGTTATAATGTACACAATACTATGTTGTTGGTATTAACCTGGACTAAGAAGATAATGATCTGAAATTCACAATTTTACAAGAAAAATGTATTTTGGTTGCTTTTGACTACTTCTGAAAGAGAAGTCTCTTTTGTTTTATTTCAGAATGAGATGGAATGGATACCAAAAAATACCAAACCAACACAAAACAAAAAAAACCCTGCTTTCTACTTGCCCTGTTGCAATAAAGTAGCCTTTAGATGATAAGTTAATCTTCAAAAGATGATTCAATTGTAACTCATTTCCCCATTGATTTCCATATTTTAGGGAACACTGGGAACACATTTAAGATCGAACCAGTCCTTGGCATCATCACTGTTTCCAAAGAACCAGACATGACGACCATGGGTCAGTTTGTCCTGTCAGTCAAAGTCACAGATCAGGGTTCCCCACCGATGTCTGCCACCACAATTGTGCGCATTTCTGTCACCATGTCTGATAATTCTCACCCCAAATTCACTCACAGAGACTACCAAGCGGAAGTAAATGAAAATGTTGATATTGGAACATCAGTCATTCTAATCTCTGCTATCAGTCAATCTACCCTCATTTATGAAGTCAAAGATGGAAACATTGATGGGATCTTTACCATAAACCCATATTCCGGAGTCATCACCACCCGCAAGGCACTGGATTACGAGCGCACTTCCTCTTATCACCTCACCGTACAGGCCACTAACATGGCAGGAATGGCTTCCAATGTCACAGTCAATATTCAGGTTGTTGATGAAAATGATAACGCCCCAGTTTTTCTCTTTTCTCAATATTCGGGCAGCCTGAGTGAGGCCGCCCCAGTTAACAGCATTGTCAGGAGCTTCGATAACAGCCCACTCGTGATTCGAGCCACTGATGCTGACAGCAACCGGAATGCTCTGCTTGTGTATCAGATTGTGGAGTCCACGGCCAAGAAGTTCTTCACGGTGGACTCCAGTACAGGAGCAATCAGAACAATTGCCCCCCTTGACCATGAAACCATCTCCCATTTCCATTTTCATGTGCACGTGAGAGACAGTGGTAGCCCCCAGCTGACTGCAGAGAGTCCCGTTGAAGTCAACATAGAGGTGACAGATGTGAATGACAACCCACCTGTTTTCACTCAGGCTGTGTTTGAGACCATCTTACTTCTACCCACCTATGTTGGAGTGGAGGTTCTGAAAGTTAGTGCCACAGACCCTGACTCGGAGGTACCCCCAGAACTGACATACAGCCTAATGGAAGGCAGTTTGGATCATTTTTTAATTGACTCAAATACTGGAGTGCTCACCATAAAAAACAACAACCTCTCCAAAGATCACTATGTGCTGATAGTTAAAGTTTCTGACGGGAAGTTCTACAGCACGTCCATGATCACTGTCTCAGTTAAAGAAGCCATGGACAGCGGCCTCCACTTTACACAAAGCTTTTACTCCACCTCAATCTCAGAGAACAACACTAACATAACCAAAGTTGCTATTGTCAATGCAGTAGGAAATCGCCTTAATGAGCCCTTAAAATATAGCATCTTAAACCCAGGAAATAAGTTCAAGATAAAATCTACCTCAGGGGTCATTCAGACCACTGGAGTCCCCTTTGACCGCGAAGAACAGGAGTTATATGAGCTGGTGGTAGAAGCCAGCCGGGAGATGGACCATCTG
Organism: Mormoops blainvillei; assembly: GCA_004026545.1. Classification (NCBI taxonomy): domain Eukaryota; kingdom Metazoa; phylum Chordata; class Mammalia; order Chiroptera; family Mormoopidae; genus Mormoops; species Mormoops blainvillei. Next base: position 146,718 of record PVJD01003021.1, on the reverse strand, counting down.
CGTGTGGCTAGGGTGGTGGTCAGAGTCAACATCGAAGACATAAACGACAATTCTCCAGTCTTTGTGGGCCTCCCTTACTATGCTGCTGTGCAAGTTGATGCTGAGCCTGGGACTCTGATTTACCGGGTGACAGCCATTGACAAAGATAAAGGTGCAAACGGGGAAGTGACCTATGTCCTACAGGATGACTATGGCCACTTTGAAATTAACCCTAGTTCAGGGAATGTTATTTTAAAAGAAGCATTCAACTCTGACTTGTCCAACATTGAGTATGGCATCACCATCCTAGCCAAAGATGGTGGTAAACCCCCTTTGTCCACATCTGTGGAGCTTCCCATCACTATTGTCAACAAAGCAATGCCTGTGTTCGATAAGCCCTTTTATACGGCATCCATCAACGAAGATGTTGGAATGGACACCCCCATTCTGAGCATCAATGCCACCAGTCCAGAAGGCCAAGGCATCATATACATCATTATTGACGGGGATCTTTATAAACAATTTAACATTGACTTTGACACTGGGGTCCTGAAAGTCGTTAGCCCTTTGGATTATGAAATTACATCTGTTTACAAGTTGACAGTAAGAGCCAGTGATGCCCTTACTGGTGCCAGGGCTGAAGTCACCGTTGATTTACTAGTTAATGATGTAAATGACAACCCCCCTATTTTTGATCAGCTTACATACAATACGACATTGTCAGAAGCATCTCTCATTGGGACGCCTGTTTTGCAAGTTGTCTCTACGGATGCGGACTCAGAAAACAATAAAATGGTGCATTACCAGATTGTTCAGGATACTTATAACAGCACAGATTATTTTCACATAGACAGCGCAAGTGGCTTAATCCTGACAGCGAGGATGCTGGACCACGAGTTAGTGCAGCACTGCACTTTGAAGGTCAGAGCAACTGATAACGGCTTCCCGTCCCAGAGCAGTGAGGTCCTAGTTCATATCTACATCTCAGATATAAATGACAACCCTCCAGTTTTCAATCAGCTCATTTATGAGTCATATGTGAGTGAATTAGCCCCCCGGGGCCATTTTGTAACATGTGTGCAAGCTTCTGATGCAGACAGCTCTGATTTTGACCGGTTGGAATATAACATTTTATCTGGGAATGACCGGACGAGCTTCCTGATGGACAGCAAGAGTGGCATCATCACACTGTCCAACCACCGGAAGCAGCGGATGGAGCCTCTGTACAGCCTTAATGTGTCTGTCTCTGATGGGTTGTTCACGAGCACTGCACAGGTGCACATTAGGGTCCTCGGGGCTAACCTGTACAGCCCTGCCTTTTCACAAAGCACCTATGTAGCCGAGGTTAGAGAGAATGCGGCAGCTGGGACAAAGGTAATCCACGTTCGAGCCACGGACGGGGATCCAGGGACATATGGGCAGATCACCTATGCCATCATCAATGACTTTGCTAAAGATCGATTCCTCATAGACAGCAATGGACAAGTCATTACAACAGAAAGGCTTGACCGGGAAAACCCTCTGGAAGGAGACATTAGCATTTTTTTGAGGGCCCTCGATGGTGGAGGAAGAACGACTTTCTGTACTGTGAGGGTGATTGTGGTGGATGAAAATGACAATGCTCCCCAGTTCATGACAGTGGAATACAGGGCCAGTGTCAGGGCAGACGTTGGAAGGGGCCACTTGGTTACTCAGGTTCAAGCCATGGACCCAGATGATGGAGCCAATTCAAGGATTACTTACTCCCTATATAGTGAGGCCTCGGTCTCGGTGGCTGACCTCCTGGAAATCGATCCTGACAATGGCTGGATGGTCACAAAGGGCAGTTTTAACCAGCTGAAAAACACAGTGCTATCATTCTTTGTCAAAGCAGTAGATGGGGGCATTCCAGTAAGGCACTCCCTCATTCCTGTCTATATCCACGTCTTACCCCCAGAAACCTTCTTGCCTTCCTTTACCCAGTCTCAGTATTCTTTTACCATTTCAGAAGATACAGCCATTGGGAGCACAGTGGACACCCTGAGGATTTTGCCCAGTCAGAATGTCAGATTTAGCACAGTTAATGGGGAACGTCCAGAAAATAACAAAGGAAGCGTCTTCATCATAGAACAGGAAACAGGCACCCTCAAGCTTGACAAACGCCTAGATCATGAAATCAGCCCAGCTTTCCACTTTAAAGTAGCAGCCACTATCCCCCTGGACAAGGTAGACATTGTGTTTACTGTGGACATAGATATCAAGGTGTTGGATTTGAATGACAACAAGCCAGTCTTTGAAACTTCAAGCTACGAGACCATCATAATGGAAGGGATGCCTGTCGGTACCAAACTCACACAGGTGAGAGCCATTGACATGGACTGGGGAGCTAATGGGCAGGTCACTTACTCCCTCCACTCAGATTCCCAGCCCGAAAAGGTAATGGAAGCCTTCAATATCGACAGCAACACAGGCTGGATCAGTACCCTGAAGGACCTGGATCACGAGACAGACCCCTCATACACCTTCTCCGTGGTGGCGTCCGACCTTGGAGAGGCCTTCTCTCTTTCTTCCACAGCTTTGATCTCTGTCAGGGTGACGGATATAAATGACAACGCACCAGTCTTTGCCCACGAGGTGTACCAGGGGAATGTGAAGGAGAGCGACCCTCCGGGTGAGGTGGTCGCAGTGCTCAGCACATGGGACAGAGACACTTCCGACATTAACCGCCAAGTGAGCTACCACATCACAGGTGAGTCTACCACCCTTCGTTTTCACTACGCACTGTGCTTTCTAAAGACAGGAGATCACAGGTGGTAGGAATGGGAGAGAAGAAGGAAGATGGGATGAGGGGCTAAGAGTAATAATGCTCTGGGGTCAAGGAGAAGGTCCCTGTGTAGCCACGCCTGTTGGTTGTTACGAATTCAGCCTTCATTCGGAGCTCACTGGTTTGCCTGTGACAGGTGACTCGGATCGGCGCTGAGCCCTTGAGTCACTTTTTATCATTTCCAAGCGAGTACAGCCAAATATGTCAAATGTAACAACTCTTTTTGCTGGGGAGATACAGATGTATTTTTAACTGTATTCCTTTTCCGTACTTTTTTTTAGGGGTAAATAAAAAGCAAAGAGCTTGACCCCTGTAAGCTTCACTTACAAGTTTCCTCTGATAATAAAAACTCAAATGCGTACGGATATACAAACCCAAGAGCCTGGTTTGAGCTTTCTGTAAAAAATCCTGCTATAACTCTAAGCTGAAGATATTTCTTCTGACAACTCATTTTTCTTTGATCCATCTTCTGTCTTTCCAAAGTATAAGTGGCAGTTCAATGGGAAAGGCAAGATAGACAAACGAGGTCACCCAGAGGGCACAAAATATGTCACCGTTGCTCTGAGGGCCCGAGGATTTCACGTCAGAGTGAAGAAGGGGTGCCTTGATCAGGGGTAGGTTTCCAGGGGTCATTGGCCTTAAACTACAAAGAGGAGAGAGTGGGTGGTATGGGAACAGTCTTCCTCAAAACTATTTTGGGGGGTTTAAAACTAACATTTTGATGTTGTGACATTCAAAGGCAGAACATAAGAAAAGTGCCAAAAGATTTTAAAGGCTCCATCAATACTTGCAGTCAGGTGGCTTCCCTTTAGAAAAACCACATTATTCAATGTGAAAAATGAATTAATTAGAATGCCCTCAGGACACAGAATCTGCTTAAGTACATTGGTGGGAAAGTTAATTAATCACTGCAGAATAAGATCCGCAGGAGAGCATGTGTGTCAGTGCTTGGGACTGCCACGCTTTCCCCGTGACTCTTCTTCTTTATGGAGCTGTTTTCTTGATGTGTTCTGTTTAAAGCTCTTTACGCATTGTATGCTTTATCTGATAACTTCATTTTTTATCACACTGTACATCTCTGCAATGAAGACATGAGCAATAGTGGTAAGGAAAGAAAGGTGAGTAAAGCACCACTTTGATTTTATGTGCATTCCGCTTCCAATAAAATGCTTCTTAGGCATCCTGAGGGATACTTTCCAATTCGGAAGAATTGTTACTCAGCTTTAATTATTTATACATTGTCTCTGAGTGGATGATTTAAAGGAGCCATCCTATCAACTTTACCAAAGTAATGAGAACAGAGTAGCTTAAAGCTACTGTTACTGTTCACAGTGCCAACTACCAACTGATTTTAATGAGATTTAACTTTTGCTCTCGATGTAGCACAACTTGGCTGTGCTGCCACGGATTAACAGAGGACCATTAATCATTTTATGTAACAAAAGAACAGTGTGGGCCTGTAGCAAAAGCATTTAACAGGTTAAATTTGTGCATGCTGAAATAATATTATTCGGCGGCAGCCTGATTGAATCCTAGCCAGTGATGGAGGAAAGCGGTCTCCCGGGGAGGACCCCACGCCCCACCAGAGCAGGCTCCCCAGCCTCGACACCGTGGACCTTCTGGGTAGAGAAGTCTTTGCTGTAGGTGGCCGTTCTGTGCCTTGAGTGATGATTAGCAGCATTTCTGGCCTCTACACAGTGTATTCCAGCGGCACTACCATCAGGACCCCTGATGTGACATGCAAAATAGCTTTCAGACATTGACAAATGTCCCCTGGGAGGGAAGAGAAGGGGGGCATAGTCACTCTCAAGTGGAAACCGCTGCCCCAGAGGAATGTGCGGCCCGCCCCGTTTCTGTGCTGGCTGCCCAGTAAGGCCTGTGTAGCCCGTGCTTGCCCCACACTGCTGAAGCCCCTGGGCTGCTGACCCCCATGGCCCACATGCCTTACGATGCAGCGCGCAGGCGGGCCCTCGGAACTCCCCTCCACCCCCTGCATCCCTTTGGCAGGACCATGATCTCTGTCCTCTTCTCTTTAGAAGATCCGTTCTAAGAAGGCGAGCTGGCACCACTTTTGCAATGAAGCAGCAGCCAGTATGCTATATGTTTCTCTGTTTATTTGTGTATTGTCAGGCTTCCCCACTAGAGTGTGAGCTCCACCAAGAGAGCAGAGCTTTTTGTCGGCTTTGTCCACTGCTGTAGTGCTACTAGCTGGAGCAGAGCCTGGCCCAGAGCAGGTGACAAATGCTTGTTAAATGGCCAAACAAATGAAACGGTGATGATTTAACTGAATTCCAGGCTCCTTGCCAGTTGTCTGCTCCAGTCTTCCTCTGTGTTTGAAGTGACATTATTTTCCTCTTCGGGACTGGAAGGTCAAGGTCGTTCTCTTCCCTCGTAGTATTGCTGAGACCCCTGTCGGTGTTTCAGCATCGTCAAAAGCTGCTCCACTTCACCTCTTCTTTTTTTCTTCCTCTTTCACAGCTTCGCTGTGATAAATTTGGTCTAATCGTTGTCTTTTCTTTGAATTGCTCCTTCAGTGACCCCCCCCCCCCGTTAGGGCTCTTCAATACTGATGGGACTGCTTCTGTCGCATGCACTTTTCTCCCCCAAACTCCAGTCCTTATAAGAAGAACGCAGCTCTATGATAAAGCCTTCATTAAAAGATTCCTTAATAGCAGAAAACCTGAAACACTAATTCAATAGAATATATGCACCCTTACATTCATTGCAGTGTTATTTACAATAGACAAGATTTGGAAGCAGCCCAAGTACCCATCAGTAGGTGAGTGAATAAAAAGGCTGTGGTACATTTATACATTGGAATACTGCTTGGCTGTTGAAAACAAGGAAATTTTACCTTTGCAGCAGCATGGATAGACCTGGAGAGTATTATGCTAAGTGAAATAAGCCAGTCAGAAAAAAACAAAAACCATATGATTTCACTCATATGTGAAATCTAATGAACAAACTGAACTAACAAGCAAAAGAGAGAACAGACTCACAACTGTCAGAGGGGACAGGGATTGGGGGACTGGGTGAAACACGCGAAGGATCGAGAAAAAAACTCATGGACGCAGACAATAGTATGGTGATTACCAGAGGGAAAGAGGGGTGGGGGAGGTAGAAGAGGTTAAAGGGGGATAAATGGTGATGGAAAGAGATTTGTCTTGAGGTAGGGAACACACAATATAATGTACAGGTGATGTATCAGAACTGTACTCCTGAAACCTATATAATTTTATTAACCAATGCCACCCCCATAAATTAAAAATTAAAAGATTCTTTAAAGAAAAAGGAGATTCCTTACTAGAACTGACTGCCTTCCCTTGATTGCATAATCAACAGCTAATGAAATTGTCTTGGTAACAAGAGCTACAGCGTATTACACCCTCTCTTGAGACAAAGTGGAAAGACAATTGTATCATCCCGAGAAGAGGATTGATTGTTCACAGTTTGAATTTGATTGTCCTTAAGGGGCACTAAACACAAGATCATCTCCAACCTCTCTAAGTGCATTTTATTCTCTTGGAAAGTTAACTGTTTTACTTTCCACACAAGCCAAGCATATAAATACCAGGCTTTCTTGCGCAAGAACCAGACAGAAGTGAGCATCGATTGTTGTTCCGTATCATGAATGATAGTGATTGCAGGGCCCCTGGGTGGCCCCACACAGGCCTCTCACTGTAAGTGTGGGACAAAGCTTTTCATTGAACAGCTGCAAAAACTCTTTATTCCACTGCAGGAGGGAACCCCCGAGGAAGGTTCGCCCTGGGGCTGGTGCAGAGCGAGTGGAAGGTCTATGTGAAGAGACCTCTAGATAGGGAAGAACAAGACATTTACTTCCTCAATATCACCGCCACCGATGGGCTTTTTGTCACACAGGCCATGGTCGAAGTGACTGTCAGTGATGTGAACGACAACAGCCCTGTATGTGATCAGGTAAGATTTGTGGATATATCAGATACTTTGCTCCTTTTTACTCTGCTTCTCTAAAATTAAACCAAAATCCGTTTCCCTTTACCGCTTAAAGCCAGGCTAATTTCTGCTCATATCTGCTTAATTAGTGAGCTCCAATTGGTTATAAGAGGGTAGGAGGTGGAGTCTAGGGTGAAATATTATAAACTTGCAAAGGGAATAGGTAGCATGGTCAGGTATCTAATTTTGCCCACAGAAACAAAGACAAAAACAAAAAATGAGTCTTGAAATTAAATAATTTTAAAGGAATCCTAAATAACCTGATGACTTATTCTCTCTAAATCACTGATTTCATAAAAGAGAAATGGACCACTCAAAAGCATAAATTACTTCTCTTGTGTTAAGTTTACACAGCTGGTTAGGGGCTATGTTGGCAACAAACCCAGATCTCCAAGCTCCCTGTGTGGTGGTTTTTCTATCACAGTACAAAACGTGACAGCCCATGCAAGGTGCCAGTATGAGAGTTGGTGTTCTTTCTTACTGAAATTAAAACACTATTTACCTTTCCTCTTTTAATCACCATCAGGACCAAGAGACAATATCGGTGTTCTATAGCTTAGAAAAGTGTTACCAACAGATTTAATCCCTCATGCTAATGCCTAACGTTAATAGTGGCTCTTTAAAGAGTTAAAGGGTCCCAAGGATCCACCAGCGCTTAACAAAAAAGAGGACCTTGATCAATATGATCTGTGCCATGGTTGCAGAAATTTTTATCTGTTTTCTGCACCATTGGACTCCTAGGATCTAAGTAGTACCTAGGATATAGTAGGTGCTCAATAAGTATTTGTTGAATGAGCATGGGAGGGGCTGGACAAGATACATGCCATGTTTCATCATACAATGTAAGATGGTTCTATGGTACAGGAAAAAATAACCGAAGCTAAATTATATGAATGCATTTGTTTTTTTAAAAAAATCATCTATCATGCTAACTATGACAGTTGCCCTACAAATACTGATAATTTAGTTACCTTTCTTTACCTTTGCCTAGGTTGCATATACAGCATTGTTTCCTGAAGACATCCCATCAAATAAAATCATCCTGAAGGTCAGTGCCAAGGATGCCGATATTGGATCCAATGGAGAGATACGATACTCACTCTATGGACCTGGACACAATGAATTTTTTCTAGATCCAGAAAGTGGTACGGTGAAATTTGTTCTTTGGATAAATGTTGTCGTGAGTCCATGAGAGATGTTAAGTTCTCATAGGGTCTCATCAAGAGTTGGTAGCAAGTGTACAAGGGTCTTGATAGGATGCTTGGCTACCTTGGATTCTAAGAAATGCTAATTGCACCTGGTGTCTGAAGATGGGTGCCCTGGAGCACACAAACTTTATTTGGCTTATAAAACTCGCCCTGACTTTCTTGCATTTATTAGCATCAAATAATCAGACATGTCTTCTTGCTTCTCCCATTTCTCATACTCGTGAGTTAAAGCATCTGCCCTATAAAGAGGATGAAGAGAATTACATCACAAGTACAGGTTGCCATGCAAACCAGACAGCAATGCACAGTAAGGAGAGTTTTTCACTGTTGAAATTTCTTTTGGGTCCCTTCCCGCTGCTTATTAACACACTTGTCTGGTTTTTATTAAACATTCCTGCTTAGTTTCTCCAAAGTTATGAGCCCTTAGATTTGCTTACATATTCAGGTAAAATTTATAAAGTGAAAGGTTGTGTGTGCCAAAGCAGATGCCTGCACTGAGGGCCAGAGCCAATGGAAAAGACGCTTTCTATGGAGGTAAGTTATTTCAGTGTTATGTATTGGATAGTTCATCCACTGGCAATTTTTAAATGAACTGTAAAGATTGAATAACTTGTGTGTTTCCAGTGTTGTCTTGGTCCTATTGAACAACAAAATATTGGGACTCCAAAAGGTAGAGTTTCCCCCATGCCCCGCCCCCATGGCATCTGTATTCTATGTGGAAGCACGGAGCCACACAGGAATATGCTACTTGGCTACATGTGCCTGGCGTTTATTTATTCAGTCGTTAACATTTATTGGGTAGCTAGTCGATATAAAAGAACTTTCTGGGATTTTCCGGTAGACTCCAAGATGAACAAAACAAACCATGCCCAAGGGAGCAAGACAGACCAAAAAGCCGATGATGATGATGATGATGATGATGATGATGATGATATCATCCAGTGATGATTTTCACTCAAGCAGAGTGAAATGAGTGCCCAGGATAGATATCAGGGGAGTTATCTGGGCACAGAAGAAGAAGTAGCTAATATTCTGATGAGAGGGAAGAAGAAACTGGTTTTGAAAAGAGCTGGCATTTGACTGAACCAGGATTCCAGTAGCTGAGGCAGGACACCACCGGGGACAACGTGAGCAGAGAGCATAGTACCCCCAGGACATGCCTCACACAGCATTGTCACTGGAGAGAGGAGCTATAGAATGGCGACAAAAGTGACTTTTGGCCATATCATGGAGGGACTTGAATGCCCATGTAGAAAACCGTGGGCTGTTTTTGAGTAGGAGAGGGAAATGACCCGACCTGTGCTTGGGAGCCGGCTGTCCGTGGCGAGGAAACCAGAGGGGAGCTGCTTTATGAGGATGGCTGGCATCGTCCAAATAACATCTACTCATTTCAGCTAAGTGTAATAATATTTAATGAGTCCTACTTTTCACCAAATATCATTTATTCAAGCCTGTCACTGTAATTAATGTTTAACCATTAAATTTTAAACAACAACAAAATCTCCAGTGGGGTGGGGGGCAGACACACAGCATCAGTACAGCTGTTCCAGTGGTTAAAATACATAACCTCCCTCCATGTTGGTTGCTAATAGTTGCCTCTCGGAGCCCCTCAAATACGCCCCCAGAACACTCCCCCAGCAACCACAGGCCCGTCCACAGTCCAGCAAGTAGGGTTCTCCTGGCACAACAGGGCTCCTTCTGGACCTCCTTTTGCTGTAACCAGCTTCTGTTTCGATAGCCTGTTTGCCTCTAAAAGATGGGCTCAAGCTCTGCCTTGTGTGGCTCCCTTGGTTGGGCATCACCCTGCCAAGCGAAAAGTCCTGGTCAGGGCACAGGCCGGGTCTCTGCTTGGGGCCGTGCAAGAGGCAACTGATCGAAGTTTCTCTCTCGCGTCGATGTTTCTCTCCTTCTCTTTCTTCCTCCCTTCCCCTCGCGCTAAAAATAAATAAATAAATGAAAGCGAGGGTGTTTGTTTTTTTTTAAGTGAGTTTATAAAAAGATGGAGTAAAAAGATGTTGAGTACCTAGCAGCAAGCAGAGACACAGGTACCTGCCCCTTTGGGGTCTACATGTTATTGACTTGATTGACTATCAGAGACAGAGAACTCAGGACAGTTGTCCATTCTCTATAATCTTCCTGGAGACATAGCAGAAATCCAGAGATGTCACAGGTCTTGGGAGGTGTAAGGAGACATGGAGCCTTACTATGTAGCCAAAAGGAGGAACCCCTGACCCCAGAGGTTTCACAATGGAATTAATTAATTCGAAGGTCATGCAGTTGGTTTGTTGTTGCATTCAAAACCACATAAATTTTTCCCTGATGATTAAAATTGAATTTGTTCTATTTTTTCAAAATATGAGGCACTCGAGCCAAATGTCATTGGTTTTTCCTGTATGGGGATTCTTTGTATAATTGATCCTCTGCTTTTCAAAGAAAGACAATTTTTTGAAAAGCCAGGCTATTTATTTTCACAGGTGAGTTAAAAACCTTGTCTCTGTTGGACCGGGAGAGGGTCCCTGCATACAACCTGATCGCCAGAGCCACTGACGGGGGTGGCAGGTTCTGCCAATCTGATGTCCGCTTGGTCCTGGAGGACGTGAATGATAACCCCCCTGTGTTTTCTTCTGACCACTACAACACCTGTGTCTACGAGAACACAGCCACCAAGGCCCTCTTGACCAGAGTTCAAGCCGTGGACCCCGACATTGGTAAGTCAGTTGCACTGAGGGGATGTCTCCCTGTTCATACATGTGACACATCTTCAGGCGCTGCCTGTGCCTTTCCTTTCGTTTCCGCAGCCCACCCTGGTTCCTTTCCAAGAGCGTGTACATTGAACCACACTGCAGCTCCGCCGATACTGTGAATTCCTTTACCTTTTAACAAGGAATTTGGGATTCTTTTTCTTCTAACCTTTAGAATAAAAACTACAGCTTCCTTACTTGCTCGTTCCTCCTGAACATAGTTAAAATGCTGTGTTGTGTGGCAGGGAGAATTCATTTCCATTTCTATAAAGAATTGCATCACATGCTTCAGCTGAAATATGACAATCTCGATTTATGGTACTGCCCCACGGTGCAAAGACCAATTACTAAATGTGCTGCTGGTCCGATGTGGATTTTTTCTAAACTGCCATTTCCCAGAGCATTTTGGTCACATATAAACTGACATTTCTAGGCAGGCTAAGGGTGGATGAGATAAGAAGAAATTAGAATGAAAGTTGCTAATAAAGTTTGTGTTCAAAACCACTTTACATAATGAGATGGTGAGTTAGAAAAGACTGGAGTTAATTGCTAGGTAGTCCTTCTGAGAATGCATAAGTTATTGAGGTGACTGCATGATGGAATATAAATACAGAAGGGCATATAGACAGCATTTGTGCATTTTAAGAGCTGTAAATCAGAGGACTGGGGAATGATGGGGCGTGTCTGCTATGCTAAACAGGCCTTTATATAATTCATTGTCTTATTGCTTAATTCTGAATTGAAAGAAAAATTATTGGACTAATGGAAAAGTAAATATACTATAATTAGTTGAAAACAAACATAAAGCCCAGGGTCTCTGCATATGTCCCCTTAGAGAAACTAGTGGCTACACTTTGAATTATTGCTCTTATCTCATTAGCATAATTTTCTAGGCTGACAACCAATCCTTAAAAAATCTGCATATTATAAAGCTTGATGAAAAATGATAAACAGGAAATGACTCTTATGATTTATGCCCACAAATGCTGTCTTATAAAGTTAGAAAACATTCTCTGAACTCTTAGAAGCAGACTTTTGGGGGAAAGAGGACAGAAATCATGAGAATGAATTATTTAATAATTTAAATCTGACTTTGAGAATGTGTCATTGGTCCATAGATAGAATTTTAAGATTTAGTAATTCTTTTAATTAAAATGAAATTGAATTAAAATTCCAGTTTAAAGAATTCCACTCGTTTTGTTCATGAAGGAACTGGGTGGGCTCTACCTACGGGAGGCTGAAGGTGGAAGGAGTCTGCTTCGTGCACGTGGTCCTTCAGACAGAGAAGGGTGGGGAGACGCTGCTGACTCACAGGTGTGGTTTGGGTGAAGCCTGTGCTGTTAGCTCTGATCTCCCTTTTATTCCTTCTGAGTCAGCTGTCCCGGTTGGGAACTAGAGAAGAAAGGATGACGAGGCTCTGGGCCTTCAGCAGGGCAGGGATGATAAAGCCTGTAAAGGACCAAAACCAGAATAATGGCTTTATCAACACGTCCCTCTGCTCATTTGCACTAATTAACAAAAGCCTTACATTCAAGCTTCAAACAGACACCGAAGCTGTGAACACTGCCGACACCTAAATACGAATCGCATTCACTGGGCCACCGTGTCAGCCCCAGGAAAATTCTAACCTAGGACACCAGATTCTGGTTCATTTTTTTAGTGTTTTTAGAACTCATGTAGCTTTTAAAAATAAGAGAAATAAGATCGCTGGGGGAGAGCAAATGAACACTTCCAGACACACCGACTGAGCTCCCTCTCTGCCCAGGCACCGCGCTGAGGAAGTGGGGCGTAGATCGTGGTCAGGGACTGCAGGAGGATCCCAGGCGCAGTGCCGTCAGCCCGAGCTGTAATCAACCCCACATTCTCCAGAATGTCAGTGACTGGTGGCTTACGCCATTTTTCAGCAGTGGCCTGAGAAGAGCTCTTACTTTGTCAGGAATCCCATTTCTGGGCCTTCCTTAAGATCCACAGGGGAGCAAGATCTGCATAGTGAGATTATCAGGTGGTATAGTGGGCAGTTCATCCTGGTGTCAAGCTGAACCTCTGGCCTAAAGCTAAGTTTGCACGTGAATCATCAGGCCCAATCCAGCCCTTTAATGTATTTGGTTTGGCTTGTGTACAGCGTTCAAAAAAGTTTGAATTAGTTGTTAGTAAAAGTCAAGACATTTTTTTTCAAAATTTCAGCTTCTGGCATTTTATTTAAAAAAACAACAGCACTCAGATGCCTGGGCAGTTCCTGGTGCAGAGCCCTGCTGCGGTGGGGCCTCAGCGAAAGCGCCTCGTTGATACTCGGCAGTTCTTGGCCTCCTCGTTCCCACCCACTTCACTTACTTATGTTTCTGCCCAATCTCAGAGGCCCATTCTCTAAAGTGACAAGGAAAGATCTGTTTTTTAATTTACTTTTCATTTTGAAATAATTATAGGTTCTTAGGGAATTGCAAAAAAACAAAATGTACAGGAGTTCGTACAGCACTTTCCCCCAGTGATAACATCCTGTATAGCTAAACTGTGAGATTTGGGGAAGAGAGTGTGTGTGTGTGGTTCTGTGTAACTTTACCACCTATGCAGCTTCATGTAACCACCAGCACATTCATCCTCCACAAGGCGCCCCCCCCGCCCCCGCCGTGGCCGCCCCTTGTTCATAGCCACACCAACCTCCTCCCACACTTGCTTCCCAGACTCTAACCCCTGGCAACCGCTAGTCTCCATGTCTGTAATGGTGTTATTTAAAAATTGTATTTAAATGGAATCATATCATTTGCAGTCTTTTGGTTGGCTTTTTTTTTTCATTCAGTATCATTCCCTTGAGATCCATCCAAGTTGTTCAATTGGTTCTAATTCTAGTGAAAAACATTGGCTACACTGTGTAAGTGACAGGGGCTGTTTGCTTCAAGAAACTTCTTTTGTGAAGCATATCCCCTTACCTGTAAGTAACTGCCGAGTCAGGAATAAAATAAAACCACAGGCAGACAAGATCATTTTAATATCTATCTTCTGAGTTCTAAGAAATAGCGTGACAATTGTCTAGATTTTAACATGAAATTCTTAGTTTTCCTTTAAAATGGAAATATCCTCAATCCCATGAACTAATAGCATGACACAACCTAACATTTATAAAAATTCAACCCTTTTGGTAAAGATTAGGAGACGTTTGCTTGTACTATGTCTTTGGGTTAACATGTTACTATTTTCTTAAGGGTACCACTTATGTCCGGGTTCTAAGTTTTGAGGGTTTTTTATTCTAATGAATGGAATATAAAGTAATGAATGAAGTTCAGAGCTAAAATCTGTAACATTTTGGGTTAATTACATGAAAATAAAATGTAAACTTGCACTGGAATATGTACTATAACTTATGATTTTTTGAGAGGCCAGTTTCCACATCTTTGAAATGCAAGAAGGTATGGCTTTCCTCTTATAGATGAGTGACAGGAAGCAAAGAAATGTTCTAATGAGCATCTCACTTACTTCTTTCCCGCAGAATGTTTTCTGCAACATTTGGAACTTCTTTCAGGAGCTTCAGAGGAACTCGGAGGCTTATAACACACTCTACATCTATTTTCCACTCAATTTAACAGATATTTAATGAGCGACTAGGTAGTAGGCACTACAGAAGGAGCAGTGACAGACTGCGGGTCATGTGCAGTAGTGAAAGGCATGAGTCCGGCACACAAGTGCTTGACTGAAAGGCGGAGCCCCAGATCGAATAGGATTTCCACAGGAAGACATTGAAGAAGACGGGAGCATGAGGATAATGCCATAAAGCTGGGAATGGTGGACCCAGCTAAATAGTCAGGAGAATATCATGTTCTGCAAGATAAAAAGAAGTAACTGAGGCAAGAAAAATAGTCTGCAGCCTGATTATGGTGGTTCATGAAGGGATTGATGTACTTAAACCAGTAGGTGAAAAAGAACTGTGGAACACTTTTGAGAAAAATTATCAGCTCTGGGGTTGGGAAATGTGAACCTGATAGAAGCATCTAAATGGGGGTGAGGGCTCTGGCGAGCGTGGCTCCATTGGTTGGAGCATCATCCAGTAAAGCAAAAGGTCATGGATTCGATTCCCAATCAGGGCACATACTTAAGTTGCAGGTTCCATACCCAGTCAGGGCATGTGTCAAAGGCAACCAATCAGTGTTTCTCTCTCACATCAATGTGTCTCTCCCCCTTTCTCTCCCTGCTTTCCCTTCTCTCTAAAACAATAAACATTTCCTTGGGTGAGGATAAAAGCAATTAAAATGGGGATAAGGAAAGCTTCTAGGAAGAGAATGAGAAAGACCACAAGAGCCAAAATAAGTGAGGTGGCTTTGGGATTTAAAATGAAGGAGCAGAATGTTCTTTGCATCTATGAATCATGGAGATGTAAAGTATGGCATAGGGAATATAGTCAATAAAATTCGAATAACTATGCATTGTGTCAGGCGGGTACGAGATTTATCAGGACGATCATTTAGTAAGCTATATAATGTCTAATCACTAGGGCATACTTCTACAACTAATATAATATTGAATGTCAATTATAATTGAAAAATTAAAAATCATGTTTTATAAAACCTGAGCAATAAAAGGAAGGAGCATATGAAAGATTTTAGATGTGAACTCTAAGTTTTGGCAGGATAGCCTGGGCAAGGTGTGAGACATGGGTGCCAGGTAAAGGTGCTGAGTGAACAGAAATAGTGCAGGTGGCCTGAATAGGACTCGATACAGAGAGAAAGAGGAAAAATTGGAGACATGTTGGAAATTAAAAGTGCAGTCCTTTGGAAAAAAAAATGTTAGGATAAGATAAACCTGCTACTCGTGACAAAGTGGGGAGACCTTGCCTCCAAGGGGATTACAATCATAGTAATAAGCAAGCACCAATGAACATTCAGAGAATAATGTAATAAATGTTATAATAGAGTACATCTGTAAAAGTAGGGATTTTGTAAGGATTAGTCAGCGCATATAATATGTTAGTACAGGTCCCTTTGGGAACATTAAAATGTGAGCAATGAATTTTCAACTGGGGCAGCTCCAGAAAGATCCACAAAGTGGCATTAGTATTTAAGTTGGATCTTAAGGGATGGGGCTTGAATTTGTGCAAGAAGAGAAATATCCAATATCAAGTGGGAGAGAGAAAGGCGGGGGGGGGGGCGCGGAGACAGAGAGAAACTGAGAGAGAGAGAGAGAAAGAATTATATCTACCAAGATAGGCTTAGCTAAACAGGGGTGATTTTTTAAAGTCTCAGTGGCTTAGCATAGCAAAAGTTTAATTCTTTCCCATGTGGAGTATAGGTGACATGGAGATCTGGTCCCTATCTTGTCAATGCCACCTTCTTGGCCTTTGGTTCCCAAGGTTGCTGCCGCAGGAGAAGAGAGGGAAGAAGGAGGCACATCAGCTTTTAGCTGCTTCAGCCTGGGAGAGACCCACATCACGCTGTCACTGTCCATTGCCCTGCACGAGTCTGAGGAGGCTAGGAAACGTAGGGGCAGCCATGGGATATTGGGCGAGCACTCATCTCTGTCCCAGTGATGAAAGCAGGAAAAGACAGCTGGCTCAGCAGGTCCCAAAGAGGCAGGAGAGAGTGACCTTACTAATATGTTAGCCTCAGCAACATAGAGAGACCACTTGACCTTAGAAGTGAAAAGGAGAGAAGTAGAAAGAAAAAAACTGATACCCAGAGGAAAAAGGGGAGATGTTGAGGATAACCCAATGGGAGGCACACATCTGCCCTCGGCCATCTCCATGTGGTAAGAGGTTCTATCATCTCAGGAGACTAACAGGGCAGCAGCTAGGCAGGCACTCCGAGGAGAATGCAAGGAGTGTGTTTCAGGGACTGGAGGAAAGTGAAAAGGAGTCGCCAAGAAATGAGGGAGAGCAATTTCTCACCCTCTGAGGGCTCCGTAGGGGCTGGATTACATAAATGAGTGGGCCCAGTCAACGTGGTGAATTATGTTAATAGGAAATGAGAGAAATTCTTTCAGAGTCTTCCAGAATGATGCCTTTTCCTCTAAAGTTAATACTGAAATCTTCATATTAACGAAGATCAGGAAAGAGACAGAAAACATCTCTTGACAGAGCTTTTCCATTTTTAACCCAGTGTTTGTTTTTTAGCAGCTCTCAGCAGCCTTCATTTTCTACTGTCATTCAGTGTAAGAATGTAAGCTTACTGTCAATATCGGGTGTTCGTTTCCTGTGTATTTCATGAGGGCGATAGTGTCATGACCCCTGTGCTATGCTCTCATGGGGCGGAAGCTGGAATGAACCTGGCTTTCCAATGCAGCAATCTTGCAGGGGTCTGGTCCAGTATCTTGGAGCATCGTTTGCTCTGAGAGTTAGCTCCTTATGAAGGAGGAGGAAATTATTTATCTGAAAAGAATGTTCACAAAAATAACCACTGAGGGTTGCTAAATGGAAATCTTTCTGACCAAGCCACTTTAAACCAATCTATCCAGATGTTTCTTGCCTCTTCTGACTCATCCTAGCTGGCGTGTCTGCCACTTATTGAGGGCCATGAAAGGAGACTTAGGAAGAAAGCTAAGAGACGGAATAAGCCCACAGCAAAGTGTGATGGATAGATGCCGGAACTATGGCAGAAAAGCACATGCAGTGCTCTGGATTAGCTGATTCCTCTGTCTTCCTGGGATGAAGTCTGAGAGAATTCTATTCACACCCATCTATAAAAATTAGAAACGCTTGTCTACACCTGGTATTCTCACTTAACTTCAAACTGGATGGTCAAAGTGAAGTTTCAGTCCTGTGATGGTGGTATATTTTAAATCTTCCCTCGTCACCCTTATGATCTAATGGAGGAACCTGTAAGCCTTTTGATTTTAAACCTTTCATCATTACCTTTGATTACATGGAGGAAAACAAATATATGTTCAGCATGTGCTCTCTGAATGACTTAACTATATATATTATCTTTGCACCGGTCCCCAAAAGAAAAGGAAAAAAAAGTCATATGTGACAGAGGAGGTAAATTCTGAAACATCCCTTTCTTTCCTTTTTTTTTTATCCTCACCTGAGGACATTTTTTCATTGCTTTTAGAGCAAGAGGAAGGGAGAGAGGAAAACATCGATGTGAGAGAGAAACAATCGATGTGAGAGAAAAGCACAAATCAGTCGCCTCCCCTACTCCTCCGGACTGGGGATAGTACCTGTCCACACCAAGGATAGGACCTGCAACCTACTCATGTGCACTGACCAGGAATCGAACCTGCAACCCTTCCATTACAGGACAATGCTCCGACCAACTGAGCCATGCTGACCAGGGCCTGAGGCATCCTTTCCCACAGCCTTTAGCACTTGGGTATGTGGGACAGGGAGGAAAGACAGCTTGAGCCAACATCTTGGTCTCCTCTGGACTCTGCAAATGAGGCATGAGGATATAGCCAAACATTCCTCAGGAACACATCTCCTACTAACCAGATTGATCAAGAGGCCATGGGGAAGCCCTGGATGATTAGTGCCCTGTGCTATGTGCAAGCTGTGTGACCTTGGCCCAGTCATTGGCCTCTCTGGTTATAAGGATGTTCAGTGAACTTAGGGAAACAGTGGATGAACTTAGTGAGGACTTCAACAAAGAGATAGGAAATGTAAAATGGAGATGGATAACAAAAAAGAACCAGTGAGAAATGAAGACTACACTAACACAAATGAAAAATACATTATAGGGAATGAAGAGTAGAGTAGATGAAGCAGAGGATCAAATCAGCAATTTGGAAGATAAGGAAGCAGAAAACACCAAATCAGAACAGAAAACAAAAAGTGAGGATAGTATAAGGAACCTCTGGGATAACTTCAAGCATACCAACATTGACATTACTGGGATGCTGGAAAGAGAAGAAAGAAGACAACAAATTGAAAACTATTCAACAGCCAAGTGGTATTCCGTTGTGTAAATGTGCCATAGCTGTTTTATCCACTCATCTACTGATGGACACATGGTCTACTTCCAAATCTTAGCTATTGTAAATAATGCTGCAATGAACATAGAGGTGCATATATTCTTTAGAATTAGTGTTTCCAGTTTCTTTGGATAAATTCCCAGAAGTGGAATCCCTGGGTTATAAGGCAGTTTCATGTTTAATTTTTTGAGGTATCTCCATGCGGCTTTCCACAGTAGCTGCACCAGCCTGCATTCCCAACAGCTGTGCACAAGGGTTCCCCTTTCTCCACACCCTCACCAACACTTGTTGTTTGTTGATTTATTGATGATAGCCATTCTGACAGCTATGAAGTGATATCTCATTGTGGTTTTAATTTGCACTTCTCTGATGATTAGTGATGTTGAACATCTTTTCATATGTCTATTAACCAGTTGTATGTCCTCTTTGGATAAGTGTCTATTCAGGTCCTTTGCCCATTTTTTAATAGGATTTTTTTTTTTTTTGGTGTTGAGTTGTATATGTTCTTTATAAATTTTGGATGTTAACCCCTTATTAGATGTATCAACGAATATGTTCTCCCTTTGTGACAGAATAGATGGACCTGGACAACATTATTTTAAGTGAAATAACCCAGTCAGAGAAAGACAAATACCATATGATTTCACTCATATGTGGAATCTAATGAACAAACTGAACTAACAAGCAAAATAGAGACAGACTTATAAATAGAAAGCAGGCTGACAGTGAGAGGGTTGCTGTGAAGAGGTTGAGCAAAAAAAGAAAAAGAAATCATGGACACAGACAACAGTGTGGTGACTATGGGTGGAGGTGGAAGAGGGTATGGGGGATAAATGATAATGGGAAAAAATACAATAAAAAAGTGAACCATTAAAAAAAGAAAGAAAGAAAAACAAAACAAAGAAAACCTATTTGAAAAAAACATTGATGGAAAAATTCCCTAACCTGGTGAAGAAAAAAGACATAGAAGTGTTGGAAGCACAGACAGTCCCAAACAAGATGAACCCACACGGACCCACACCAAAGCACATCATAGTTAAAATGCCAAAGTTTAAAAACAAAGAAAGAATCTTGAAAGCAGCAAGAGAAAAGCAGTGAATTACCTATATAAGGAGCTCCAATAACACTATCAGCTGATTTTTCAAGAGAAACTTTGCAGACCAATAGGGATTGACATAAAATATTTAAAGTGATGAAATACAAGGACCTAAAAGCAAGGTTACTCTACCCAGCAAAGTTATTTAGAATCAAAGGATAGAAAAAGAGCTTCTCAGACAAGAAAAAGTTAAAGCAGTTTATCACCACCAAACCATTATTGCAAGATATGTTAAAGGGTTTAAAGGCTCTTAGGAAGAAAAAGAAAAACGGGTTAAAAATATGAACATAAAATGCCAATAAATACATATCTATGAACAATTACTTTAAATGCAAATGGATTAAATACTCCAGCCAAAAGATACATAGTGGCTGAATGGATAGCAAAACAATATCCATACATATGTTGTCTACAAGAGAGTCACTTCAGATTTAAAGACACATACAGACTGAAAGTAAATGGACAGAAAAAGATATTTCATGAAAATGGAAATGAAAAAAATGCTGAGGTGGCAATTCTTACCACCTTGGACAAAATAGGCTTTAAAACAAGGGCTATATAACAAGATACAAAGAAGGACTCAGCAATTCTATTTCTAGTATTACTGAAGAAACCCAAAACACTAAATTGAAAAGATATATGCATCCCTATGTTCATTGAAGCATTATTTATAATAGCCAAGATATGGAAGCAACCTAAGTGTCCATCAGTAGGTGAATGGAAGAGGTGGTGCATATGTATAATGCATTATGACTCAATCATCTGCAGCAACATAGAACGATATAGAACGAGGGTATTGTGCTAAGTGAAATAAGCCAGAGAAAGACAAATGCCATGTGATTTCCCTTATATGTGGAATCTAAAAACCAAAGTAAACAAACAAGCAGAACAAAGAGACTCATAGAAACAGAGAACATTTTAAGGGTCCCAGAGGTAAGGGGACTTGGGGAACTGGGTGAAAAAAGTGAAGGGATTTAGAAATACAAATTGGTAGTTACAGAATAGTCACGGGGATATAAAATACAGCATAGGGAATATAGTCAGTAATACTGTAATAACTGTGTATGGTGCCAGATGGGTACTAGATTTATCAGGGTGATCACTTCATAAGTTATATAAATGTCTAATCGCTATGCCATACACCTGAAACTAATATAATATTGTACATAAACTATAATTGAAAAATTAAAAAATAGTATAAAATAGTTATTTTTCTTTTTTTTATTCTATTTTCCAATTACAGTTTACATTGAATATTATTATATATTAGTTTCAGGTGTACAGCATAGTGGTTAGACAATTGTATAATTTACAATGTGATCTCCCAGATAATTCAAGTACCCACCTGGCATCATACATGGTTATTACAATATTATTGACTTCTTCCCTATGCTGAGTTTACATTCCTGTGACTCTTTTATAACTGCCAATTTGTACTTGTCAATCCCTTCACCTTTTCACCCATCGTCCAAACCTCCTTACCTCTGGCAAACATCAGTTTGTTCTTTTTCTGAAGAGGAAACTGAGGCCCAGGGACAAAGAGATTTATCCAACATGACTTCATTAGTAGCAGAGCTGGATCTGAAAGGAGGGTATCCAGTGATCTTTCCATTACTCTAGTAATTTCTGCCAGAAAGTGCTTCAAGAATGATTCAATTCTGAATTCACCTATCTGCTCTTAAATATCAGGTATACTATATTTTTCCTAACGCCTTAGAAATTCTTACCTCTCAACTGCATAGGTCAGTGATTTGATGGGGTTTTTTTTTTCTTTCTCAAAGCTTATTTATTCTCTGAAGTATTAAATCCTTGAAGAAAATCGAGGGGCTGTCAAAATGTACATAAAAATTAAGTACTCCCCCTGAAGACTGAGAGATGTGAGCCTTTCTCTCAAGCATGTTGAAGTCAAAACCCTTTGTCTGTTGTAGATATCAGAAAATATAATCTCACATTTGAAGCCTCTCTCCAGAGAGCCCCAAACACTTAACACATGCAGTCTTACTGTGGCAAGAATAGACCTTTGCACTCCCACCTGCAGATGAAGAAACAGAGGTTCAAAAAGTTTAAGTGATTCTTCTGAAACCATGTCAAATGGATAGTGGTCCTAAGTAAAGGGCTCTGGGGCCCTTTAAACCCCTCCCCTGAATTCTTTACCTGCCGCCAGCATCAGGACACCTTCCTCAGTCCATGTACAGAGAGGGCGGATCCATGGCACCCCATTACGTCTGGGTCACATTTGCCCATCATTTGGGGAAGCTACATCATACAGTGGCTTTGGGATGAGACCTGGTGAAATATCCCGATGCTGACCATTACTATCTGTCTGACCTTCAATAAGCTCCCCAAACCTTCTGAGCTCCTCTTCTCTGGAAAAAATGGAGATAGTAATGTTTTCGTTTTGTTTCCCCACCAGACCGTGACCTATGTGTTGCCAGCACTGGCGTGGCACCAACTACCCAGTACATGTGTAATACATGTCTGTTGAACCGCCAAGTGGTTGGGAGAACTGGAACAGTCCACCTAAGTTCCCTAAGGTCTTTTCTGGTTCATATGTGAATTCCTCGTTGCAGGGGCTTTCGCACGCGTATCCCGGGCTCCCTTCTGCAGGAATCCTCAAAGGCTGGAAATTCCCCTCTCCAGTTCCACTGGAGATAACGTGAACGTCTTCTGTCACTCGAGGCTTCATTTGGGAATATGAAGTGACTCCCCATGCACAAGAAAACAGGATCCCTTCACTTGATAAGGGCCCTATGGACCACCTTATCCCAAATTCCAGAATCTAGCAACAGATAAAATAATGCACAAAAATCAGACAACTTGGTTATCAGCCCTGGCCGAGCATCAGAATCCTCTTGGGAACTTTTAAAAATAAACAGACAAAAAAAAGAAAAAAGAAAAAAATTCTCCAAAAGGCAAGGGCTCCATCTCCAAAATCTGATTCAGAAAGTGTGGGGCAGAGTTCTGCATATATTTTTTTTTTCTCTAATTGATGGTGATACCTTGCCTGATTTAAGAGTCTTTGGATTTGACACATACAAGTTGTTATTACTCTTCTTTTTAAAATCCAAAGTCTTCCAAGCAGGGGGTAAAAAATACTAGCTGTTAAATGAAATAGCTCATTTCTTTCAGAAAAGGCATCTTAGTTAAGCATATTAGCAATCAGCCACGGGCAGGGAATTTTGATTTCCAACAGTCGATCACAGTGATTCATTTCTGTGAGCCCGCCCGTCCACACGTGGCTTCATCCGTAGATGCCACCGGTTGGTAGTTCCTCTGAGCCGCTCAATTGGATCAATCCTGATTCAACATTCAACAGTGCGGAGAATGGATTTAAGGAAGTGCTAGGGTATCTGGGGGAATTTCCACTTCCCCCCAGGCATTTTGCGCAGAAGCCAAGGCCTCCCCAGCTTTGGCTTCCTGCCTTTGCAGGTACGTGGAGCCTCAGCAGAGTATGGTTATCAGCTTTGCTGCAAGATATACGTTCTCACTTCACCTTGTGTAGCCTCCTTGACAGGTGCAATTATGTTGTCCATCATCTGCTCAGAGCTCTTTGAATAACTTCCCACATATTAAAAACCAGTTCAGAGCCACACACCCTCTCCAACTTACTTCTTCCAATCTTCCTTCTTCTCTCTTGGCAAATTTACCCATTAACTTACACCCAGTTTTTAGATTACTCTATAGCTATAATTGTTTATAACAGCTCTGATAATTTGCTAGTGGCTCTGAAAACAGATAGCTTCAGCTTCAGCCATTCTAAACTTCTAATTTAGCGATACTGAGCCCTTTACCTTTCCCTGAGTACACCTTGCAGTTTCATCATTCTTACCTTCACGTGTGTTCATATCACCTGATGTGCTCCTTCTGTTTGTCACCTTTCTGCTTTTGTACTCCTCACAGCTCCTGTCTTCCCTTCAGGTCTCAGTTCAGTTCTTTTCTTCTCTGGGAAACGTCCCTTGGCCACCCCTCTCCAATAATCAACTATATACATGTTTGTCTCCTGAGAAAAGGGAACCATTTCAGGGTCGAAGAGTGACCCATTCTCCTCTGCATCCCCAGTGCTTGCCATGGGCCAAAGTCCTGCAAGTTTTTATTGAACAGGTGAATGAATTGATGCAACAGTCATACTTAGTCAAAACTACTTAGGAAACATTTTGAATATTACTGTCAAGTAGCAGTCCAGCTTAAAAGTTCTGTGCACCCACAGAGATAGAGTTTTTAGTACTTGGTTGATGAATTAATTTACTTACGCTCACCTATCCCAGACCTACCAAAGCCAAAAGAGTCTATACCCAGATGAGTGTAGCTGGTGAGGTATCACAGAAAGCGGTCTCGCTCAACAAGGGAGCCAGCTTTGTGGGTGTGCAGCCTTTGCATGTGTACAGGGCACCTTGCTGAGAAGGACCCCTTGCTTGGTTCAGGTCTCTGCTGTGGCTGTGTTGAACTCCTTAACATTTTTAAAACATGTTGATGTTACATGGGACCTCACGATCATGTTGCTCATCCTACACGGCAGAGCTGGTGCCTGCCCTACTGGCAAGATCCCAAGAGGTTTATGGTGTAGTCAGGATCTCCCTGAATACATGACTGGTGCTGCCTTTGGTCTTTTTTTTTTTTTTCTTTTGACTGTTCAAAGAGTCAAGGGACTACAGACCCTGGAATTGGTATTTTACCCATGGGAAAGTGCCAGGGTTAGTCAACCCCCAATGAAAAACTTTGAAAAGGCACTTACAACAGAAATAATTAGAGTCTATTAAAAAGTCATTTCTAACTTGCAAAGTAATCGCAAGTCCATGGACCCCCTCACAGCAACTTTCTGTTTTATTTCATATCATCTGCAGGCATATTTTAAAGACAGATAAGAGCAGTCGGTTTGAGCTCTTCCACTGTCATGGAATTTTACTTGCTTCCCACGGACAATAAGAGAAGAATTTTAGGCTAACCATTTTCTTCTATGGCTTAATTTAAGCGTAAAAGAAAATTGTTCCAAAAGTGTATCCCTTGAATGGAAAAAAATACAATAAAGATTTTTAAAAAAATTTTAAGTTTACCCCTTGAAATAGCTTTATAATGAGACCTTCAACATAAATGACTTTCTAAGTAAAGCCAGTGTCTTTCTGAGCACAAACTAAACTGAGGAATGTAAATATCATGGGAAAGAAATATTACACAATATCTAAATATCTTTTTCCTACAAATATTTCAAATGGTATGCCTGGTGAGCATTAAACTGACCTGGAAAATACCTTGAAATTATTACTTCTCTCTAAAATTGATATTAAATAATCATTTTCCATGTACATGATTACAAACATGATCTGTGTCCACTGTATAAAATCTAGGACTAGCAAAAAGGAAAAACAAGTCAGTTGTAACAACTGTTGTCATTTTGATAGAAGTCCCCTCTGCCTTTTTTTCTTTATAAAAATATGCTCATAAACGATACTGTTTTGTCACCTGCTTGCAACATACAGAGGGGGACAAAAGCAGGTTTATAGTTGTTTGTAATAAATAATGCTATAAGTAATAAACAATACCAGAATAAACTGTGTTTCACATACTCACAACTGTAAACATCCTTTTGCCCTACCCTGTATTTCTGTGTCATTACATATTCTTTTACACTTTATTATGATGATGATGATATATGTGTATATATATATATGTATATATGTGTATATATATATACATATATATATGGTATTCTTTGATATGCATGTACTATAATTTATTCAACCAATCCTTGTTCTTAGAAAATTGGGTCATTTCCTGGTACTTTTCACAAACACAGATGCCTGTTTAGCAATAGCTTGTTAATATAGCTATGAACGATTTATGTACATTTTTAATGTTAAATATTCCTGTGCTCAGTACAGGGTACAAAGATAATAAGACACAGCCCCTCTTACTAGAAGATACCTTGATTGAGTAGAAAGGGGGACATAAATATAACTAATGATAATGCAAAAATAATGTCAAGGGAGCAAAGAGATGGAAGTAACTGCAGACTTAAGGAAACTGTGCCAGAGGAGACCCTGGAAATACGCTGGGTTTTGACAAGGAAAGGAGAGAAAGAGAATGTTTTCAGTAGAAGGCAGATTGTGGGCCAGGGCCTGAGGGGTAAGTGCGCACGATGTCTCCAGGAGCAAGTGGAGCAGATGGTATGTGATGGAAGTGGAGCTGACTGCAAAGGACTGACGGCCCTTCTCAAAAGTTTTTACTTCTGACTGTAAGAAGTGAGAAGTCAGTAACTACCTGGAGCAGCTGGAAGCAAGACTGGCTCCAGTTTCAAGAACTTGACTCTGGTTGAGTTTGGCTGGAAGGGGAGAGAGTCCGAGGTAGCTTGTAATCAGGAGTCTTGTGGCAGTCTAGCTGAGAGGGCAAGGGAGCCTCACCTGGCTGGGAGACCGGCCTCAAGACAGGCAGAAGAATCGAAAAAGCACAGCATCGAATTCAGAGGGGAGAGGGGAGTTGGGGGACACACACGCGGAAACTGTCTAGTTTAAGTAATTCCTTGCCACATTACTAAGCTACTTAGAGCTCGGGATGATGTTTTGGGCTCCATGCTCCTCGGGACCGTGCCTGGAGCAATCAGACAGGTGGCACTTAGCAAATCTTTGTTAAATGGAAGGGCCTTAGCCAGTGTCCCTGTGAGAAAGACAGAGCCCTTGCATGCCTCAAAAGCAACTACTGTCTTTTAAGGATATGGCCGTAGCAAAGGAATGCAGTGACATATTCAAGAACTGATTTGCTTCATTTATCTTTTTTTTTCCGAAGAATAATCCTTATAGTTTCAATAGGAGCATACCTTAATCACCATGCCTGTGTCATAAAAGCTATGCAATCTAAATATATTTGTGAGATTTTAAGCACTGATGAATAGGCATTAATGAAGGCAGGAGAAAATATTGGTTCAAAAACAAGCTCCTAGATTGCCTGGGGGCGTGGTGTCATGCTACCGCCTACAGTGCAACAGGAAGAGCTTTAAGGAGTGATCATACTGTGCTCCATCTCAGTGGGGGTCGTGACTTCATGGGGGTATACGTTTGTCAGAGCGTACAAACCGGACACTTAAAACATGTCCATGCTATTGTGTGTAGATTATGGTCCCTTGATGAAGTTGTTGGAAAAACGATTAGAACCAAAATTTAAAGTGTTAGTAGGATCTGATTATAGCAATTGTTTCAAATCATTTCTTCCCCAGATAAATATTGCATATATATTCAGACCCTTTTATAAAAGCCAGTGTATAGCGACTTAGTACAGCCCACATTTTGTGTGCGCTGCCTGCAGGCCAGATCCCGTGCAGTGGCTGGAGAGTGGCAGGGACAAGACCCAGCCCTGATAGAGTCAAAGCAGCCGCCGACATAAGGCCTCGGAGTAAGCAGAACAGGGCTCTCCTTAGGTCCCATTAGCTAGGGAGCTTGATCTTTGGAGGAGGGGAGAAACCATTTTTTAAAGGTCAATTTGAAAAAAAAACTCGGTGCACTTGCTGTGCCGCCCACTCTTGCCATTTGGTTTTGGTGCTGATTTTAACACCTTTAACAATCATCTCAAATAAAGCTGAGTTATTCTGACACTGGGTTAGGTCCCTGGGGATGAGCCTAGCAGTGGCTGTCATTTCTCGCTGAGGTGTAAGAGCCTTGCTATCTGCTATATGTGTGAACTCTCAACATTTAACTGAATGGTATGAATCTGCTGTGTTAAGTTTTCTTTCTATCCGGAAAATCCAATAGTTCATTATGGTCAAGGTCACGGTGGACTTTTCCATTGGTGATATGGCCCACTTGTGCTCAGACCTAGCAACTTAATGGGCAGTTGGGGGAGAAGGGTAGTCCTTAGGAAAGAAAAACAAAACCAGTGCCATTAGTTTAACTTGGAAATGAATCATAGTGCTGGAAGATGACCTTAGACTTCAACTGACCTAGGCTCTGTCATTTTAAATATTAAGAGAACTGAGAAGCAGTGAAGTGACTTGCCCAAGTTTACTGGTGTAGTTTGGGCAGATTGTGGACTAGCAGCGAGGTCTCCTGTCTTCCAGAACTGGGCCACACTGGCAGTCCCATGTCCAAAACGTCCATCTTCCTATTTGGCCAAACTGAAAAGGATGTCACCTCTATCTGGAAACCTTTCAGGGGAAGAAATGGAGATGCCCTTGGCAAGCCATCCCCGAATTTCACAGCCTTTCCTACTGGGAATTTTTATGTGCTATTTTTGTCCTCCAACCCCACTCTGCAAAATGCCACTACCTATTACTTCCTTTGAACAAATAGGGATTTTAATCATTCTCTTTTTACTTGATTTTAATCCTCCAAAGCCCTGCTCCATTTGCCACAGTTAGCGTGCAGAAACTTCACTTGCAATGAAAGTCATACCTCTCTTGGTAGCCTGGTATTTCAGCATTTTAAGAAGCTAAGTAGGTCCGTCCTCATTAAATTAGACTCAAATTGAAGAACAGAATTACACACTTAAACAACACAGATGTACAATGATGGATTAATGTTATACCTAATGTAACACATCGTGACATGCAGCGAGAGCATTAGACCAATTAGCGTGCAAGTCTTATGCCCTGGTTCATCTTTTCTGCTGGGTAGGTAGCAAAGGGATGGTGATTTGAAGGATGGCATTTATCAAATGCCCTTGGATAGAAAGTTTCCGCTTTAGTAACATGACCTGCATTCATTTAACAGAGCCAGCACCCCATTGCCTGGAAACACAGCAAAGAAAGTGCTACACCAAAAGTACTTGCCTCCAAATTGGCATTTACACGTCTGACTTTATTTCTAGCAATCATTGAAATCCATCACAATTGCGTCTCAATTGGAATTAATGTGTTCCAAAAATATATCCTGCTCTATTCTTGAGAGCTACCAAATCATAATGATACAATTTAGCGGGTTCGTTGATTTGGGATCCCCCACTCCCTCCACCTTTTTTGGTCTTGCTTCCCTATCAGTCTGATTGGTAACAGAAAGGAGAGGTAAACAATAAATCTCCCAGTTCCCCCTGGTGTGAATGCCCAAGATACTGTCAGACACAAAATGTATGGGGAGGTGGGGGGAGTTAAGGTCAGCCACTTTAGGGGAGGAGATGGTTTTCTGCTGTGGTAAAGCAGAAAAACCCTGTCACCAAGTTTAAATTAACAGTATCTGCCCAGAGGGGAGCCATGGTCTTTGTGTGGCTGATTAATGTCAGCCTTGTAAACGCAGCGCTCCAACAACGGGCTAGCCCGCTGAGCAGACGCTGGAAGAAGACAGCATCCCCTGCTTGGGGATCTGAGCGGAGCCCGGTGCCTCTGAATAAGGCTGGCTGAGAAAGCTGAAGACCGGGAAAGTAAGGGATATGTTTAATGAGATTTCAGCTCTCTGTCCCAGGGAAAGAAACACAGGCAGCCATTTAAAGCACCTTCCCTTCGGGTCTTGCAGCCACAGAGCGCAGCACTGTGCAAATCCAACCCCTCTCTCCCAACTCAGCTGTCGTGAGCTCCACAGCTTTCAGGACAGGGAGTCCAAAATGACCTTCCCAAGTGATCTTCAGGCCGGAAGAGGAAGAGTTTCCAGGGGCAGAACTTAAATCTTAAACGGATTGAGTAAGAAGCCTGAGGAAAACAGGACTTTGCTCCCTGGTGCATACCTAAAAAATGCTGGTGGCACCAGGCAAATCCATCAGGCCTTTGTCTGTGTGTCAGTGAAGTGGGTTTTGGAGTTGTCAGCAGATGCTCTGAGGAAAGCCCCTGCGTGGATTTCCTGCCCCATCTTATTGCTGGTGAGACTGCTGTACCATATGTTGGGGGTGTGAGTTAAATCCACAGGGAGTGTGTGTGATTTGAAAACCTATGTGGTGTATTTATGTCAATCACTGATATGTTTCCATAAATTCATTTTTGTGACCTTGAGAGGCACCCTGAGACCATCCAATTAGTCAAGGCAGCTCCTAGGGCATGCACCCAGCTCTGACACCCAGTCAGTGAATTGTTTTTCAGGTGCAATTTCAATCACCTCCACAACCCTCTAAGCATTTACCCCAGGGATTTATTCTGAAGAACTTAACCTTCCAGACACTAAAAATAGCCAAAAACCACCCCTAAAACCTCTGCTCTGGGGCCTTATTTCTAGAGAAGAGGACAGCCTTTTTCTTTTTCTTTTTTTTTTTTTTTTAAATCCCACCACCTATGAAATCAGAGGTTGTTGTTTCTATATCATGGGGTGGTTGTTTTGAGAGATAAATTTAAGTAAATGATGAAACTTTGGAAAAAATGGACTCTCTGGAATGGAACCAAGAACAAGCTCTTAGTGTTGACCTTTTGGCTAAAACCACATAACACAATTTATGTCATCCCCTCTAGATATATGGTTTTATTGGTTTGCTGGGAATTTTGGCTTAAGGGAAATGTACTTTGGGGGAGTTACTGCCAAATGTCCGTCCCCATGGTGAGGTGTTAAGATAGAAAACAACACAGACTTAGGCCCTCCCCTCTAAGGGCTTATACCCTAGGGGTCCATGATTCACAAAAGCCATTTTCAGGTGTTGTCATAGTTAAAGTTGTGACTGATGACTGTCCTCATCAAGAGCATTTGGGATCAAAATGTTGCTTTTTCAGTCTACAAAGTAATTAAATTTTGCTTCTTATAAATCTTAACTACCAGTGATTTTGGGGTTTATAAACCATTTTGAAGTGCTGAGGCCCTGTGATAAAAAACAGCTAAATCAGTCTTCAGAACCAGGAGTAAACTCAGTCATCAGCCACTGATTCACTGGTCGTTAATGGACGTGTCCTGGTTGATGTGTTTCAGCGTTGGTATATACGCAGATAAAATGTATTTTGGTAACCAAGTGCATTTCTTTACATCGTAGAGCTGCAGATCCCCTCTGCCTAGATCTTCTCCCGTCCCCAACGGGGTGCCCCAGGCTCACTGGCCATGGGGTTTCATTTACATTCCCTCATGACCCCAGCCATTCTCCCGGCTCTGCGGGCCCTCTGAATGCCGATGACCCTCAAATTTATAGCTCCAGCTTTAACCTGTCTGATCGCCAGCTTCCTGCACTAACTCCTGACTTGAATCTCCACTTAAAGATGAAATGTCTGTCCCAAATTTCATTTGCCCAAAGTAGGGCTCCTGATCTTCCGCCCAAATCCTCGTCCCCTTGCATCCTCTCCATCTCAGCTGATGGTCGCTCCCTCTCTTCACTTGCTCAGGCCGGAACCTAAGAGTCATTCTGGAATGTTCTTTTCCTCTCACATCCCATATCTTGCCAGCTCCCCAATGAGAAAATGATCTTTTCTCACCACCCGCATGTTCAGAGTAGATCTGGAACCAGGCCACTTCTCCCTTCGCGCCCCTTTCACCACCGCCCCTG
The DNA here is from genome assembly GCA_004026545.1 of Mormoops blainvillei. Classification (NCBI taxonomy): domain Eukaryota; kingdom Metazoa; phylum Chordata; class Mammalia; order Chiroptera; family Mormoopidae; genus Mormoops; species Mormoops blainvillei. The sequence goes on along the minus strand of PVJD01003021.1, from coordinate 115,668 downwards.
TATTCGAGCTGCCATCTCATACACCTGTATTCCTGAGGAAGCCTCCAGCTGGCCTCCCTGCTTCCCCCTTACCTGCTCTTTATTCTGTTCACACCCAATATCCTGAGTGGTCCTGTTAAAAATCTAAGGGATATCACGCGACCCCCCCTCCCAAGCCCCAGAGTGGCTTCCCACCCTTCCACCACGCCCCCACAGGGTCTGCCTGCTGACCTCATCTGCTCTTCCTTCTTACCCTGGTCACACGGGCCCTCTCGACAGTGCTCCTCAAACACAGCAGGTGGGCTCCCACCTCAGGACCTCTGCACGTGCGGGTGCCTCCCCCTGGGAGTTCTTTCCCCAGACAGTTACGCTCTTCACTCCCTCCTTTTCTTTCAGTTTTTACTCAAATGTCAAGGCCTTCTCTGACCACCTTATTTAAAATTACCACCCCTCCCACCATCTCCCAAATACTCGCCCCTTGCAGCACTCCTCATCCTCTCCCCTTTGTACCTTTGTTTTTTTCCCTTTTGAATCCATAACATGCCATTTATTTTTATCCTTTGTTGTTGTTGATTTCTTATTTACTCCCACTAGGCTGTAAAAATTTTCACAGGAAATGTTTGGCTCTTGTCCATTGATAGACTCTCTAGCATCTAGAATAAATAGCACCTGATAGATTCTAGAGAAACATTTGTTGAAGTAATTAATTAGTTTATATTTGTCTTTCTGTGGCATGCCGTTTCACCCTTGTATCTATTGGCATCTTAAATTTTTTCCCTTCGACATGTTAGGAATATCCAACTATTTCTGATATTCATTGTCAATATTTTTATCTCCTTCCTACTTAATTTAGTCACATATATTTTACAGACTGCAGCTTACATCTTTGTAGGACCAAAGCTGTGGGTTTCTATAATTGCTCTTTCTTTGTGCGGTCGGTCCTTTGAAAGTCAGCACAACCCTAATATTCTGGAGCAGAGGGGCAGGCTGCACTTTTTGCACTCACATTCTCGCGTCTCCCGCAGGCATCAACAGGAAGGTCGTGTACTCTCTGGCTGACTCGGCCGATGGCTTCTTCTCCGTTGACGAGTCGTCTGGCATCATCATCCTGGAGCAGCCACTGGACCGAGAGCAGCAGCCCTCCTACAACATCAGCGTGCAGGCCACCGACCAGAGCCCTGGACAGGCCCTGTCCTCCCTTGCCACCGTGACCATCACCGTCCTGGACATTAACGACAACCCCCCAGTGTTTGAAAGGAGGGACTACCTGGTGACTGTGCCTGAAGATACCTCCCCTGGCACCCAAGTCCTTGCTGTGTTTGCCACCAGCAAAGATATTGGCACAAATGCTGAGATTACGTATCTCATTCGTTCTGGGAATGAGCAAGGGAAATTTAGAATCAACCCAAAGACGGGTAGGTAAACAGCAGCCTACTTAGAATTCAAGGCTTAATTCTGTCCTGCCTCAGCTCCTGACCCCCTAACCACTTTGCTTGGCGGGCTCTTTTCCTCCTGCTACTTTCCTTGCAGCAAAAACAAGTCTTCTCATAGCAGGGCCTATAGGCAGGCCCCAGAGTGCCCTCTGGTACTCTGCTTCTAAGGATGCCCCTGCTGAATTTGGAGCTCCTAGGTATGGACTCACTTGGCAGATGCTTGACCCCTAGGTTGTCTCCAGGACTTCCCATAGGACGGTTGGGGGGGCAGGAATGTGGTTCCTAGATGAGGAGAGGAAGTATTCTTTGCACACTGAGCACAAGGGTTTGTTTGTTTCTCTATTTTTTCTTTGTGTGCCTTTATTTTCTAACTTGGACCATATGTTTGTGTGTTGGGAAGTGCTGCCAGAGATGGGCATTCATTCGCCACCATCCACACTGAGGCCACCACTCTCTGGTCGCCTACCAAGACAGACATTGATGAGAGATCTGACAGCGACCTGCAGGCCTTCCCAACCCAGCACTCCAGTCAGCTGGAACTGGCACCGTATTTGAACCCTCTTCTCTGCTCCTGGTCACCACATTGTCATTTCTCACCACATGCTTTTCAAACCCTAAGTGAAGATGTAGCATCATCTAGGGAACAGGTGCCTAGGAAAAAACCAAGAGAAACCCCTGGGCTTTCTCTTCATCGGAGATTTAATAACAATTAGGGATAATGTGGGTAAATAAAGATGGCAATTTAGAATACAAACCTAGATGTTCTTTGAAGAATAAACAAACTTACCTTTGTATTTTCATACAGTGTTTGTATTAATATGTCCAAAGCACTTTCATGGCTGTTCTCATTTGTTTATTCCCCTATGAATAGGCAAGGCACTCCCATTTTGCAGACAGGAAAGCTGAGTCTCTCACACCTTCTGGCCATTGGACACAATTCCCTCATTACTCAAGGAATATGTACTTGTTGAGCAAGGTGGCAGAGGAGGTCCATTTGGATAGTCCAGTAAATACAAGCAAGAAACTATCATAATTAGCATGCTCATTTAACATAGCAAATACACTAGGTTCCTATGAAATCATGAGTTATTTCTCACATTTTCCATATGAGAAAAACAGAGCTTCAGAGAGGTTAAATAATTTCCCCCAGTGTTCACTGTGAGTAAGTAGAGGACCGAAGATTTGAACTCAGATCTTGCTGACTTTGGGATACATGCTTAACATCTAAATTACACTGCTGTGCTGTGGAGGGGACAAAAAAAAAAAAAATGAAAGAGACATAGTCCTTGCCCTTAAGTATAGGGAGGTGATGATATTGATGGAGGAATTACATTAGCGGCTCCTCCCAGCAGTAACTCTGTTTATTAAGGTCATTACTTCAAATTAAAACGTATGGGAGTTTTCCTCATTTAAATACGCATTAGCCTTAGCCTGTCTCGTTATGGCCATTGCATGTGAACGCCAAGGGGAAATGGTTAAGTGCTGTTTAAACCTGGCACTGGATAACAAGCCTGGGCTGCAACAGAAAGTGCTAAGGGTGATAATAGCTAAGAAAACTTAATTATGGGGAGAAAAAGACTCTTGTTATAGGTATGACTTCTGTTTCTCACCTTAAGTAGGACAGCCTTAGCTCCTCCTACTGTGAATGGATGTGACCTACTCACCTTGGTTCTACTGATTGTTTCTCACTGACCAGCTACCAATTGCAGGATGATGGAAGGACTGGGTTGCCTCACCAGAAAGGGCTCAGGTGGGAGGGAAATAGCTTTCATGGAGCTTCTCCTAGGGGTGGCACCCAGCTAGCTGCTCTCACCTGTTCTAGTTGCTTAATGTAAATATATCTGTGATGTGGCCATTATCACTGTTCTGTAGTTGTGGACACTGGGCTCACACTTACTATTTAGCCAGTGAGTCCCAGGTATTTTCTCTTCCATTTCAACACTATACCTTCACATTTCTGAGATCTTTGCCCTCTTCGTGTCATAACAGTTTTAGATAAGCACAGAAAGCTGAAGACCAGGAGCACAGGAGATTTTTTAATGAGAGTTCAGCTATCTGGAAGTGTTTATTTGCTGACCAGGGCTGAGGTCATACACTCGCACCCACACATCTCGGCTCATTCTCAATCAGCCTGAGTCCACTTGAAAAGTCATCGAGATGCACTTATCAGAGCTGTTGTTCCTGTCCTTAGTTGCATGAGGATGAATAATGCCAGAGACTGGCAGGCTGCTTGAGAGTTCAGGAACTATTACCGAAACAGGCAAACACTTAATTCCTTCAGTGTTGTGTCAGATGGATAGCTACATTTTAACTGACAGCATTAATCAGACTCAGCAGGGAATTAAATAAACAAATTCCTGACTATCTAACATTCTTGGCTGGAGATGATGTTATATTTCCATGATTATGGAACTGCTGACCAATGTTTTTTTCCTAATCAAATCTAAAGCTCCCCATTTTTCTTCAAAGGAGGTATATCAGTCTCTGAAGTCCTGGACTATGAATTATGCAAAAAGTTTTACCTGGTGGTAGAAGCTAAAGATGGGGGCACCCCAGCTCTCAGCGCCGTGGCCACTGTCAACATCAACCTCACAGATGTGAATGACAATCCTCCCAAGTTCAGCCAAGACATCTACAGTGCTGTCATAAGTGAAGATGCCTTGGTTGGAGACTCTGTCATTTTGGTAGGTGCCAGTGGGAGGCGCTGATGTCTGGGACTAACCATGCTCAACAGAGTGAAAAAGTGAGCAAAACCTGCCTTGGATTCTTTTCACACTTTTTCCTTTCAGTGTCTTTTTGTCCTGATAACTCTCCACAGGCTCTAGTCTTTCAACTACTCCTTCTTCTGTTTGCCTATTAGAAAGGATCTGAAACATGCATTTATATGAAGGTACAAGTGACTGATGATCACTGTCCTCCCAGGAATGTTGTGGGTTTTTTTGAGAAAATAAAACATACCATGAAATGAATTTGTAATGGTGACTCCCACTAGCTTGTGACCTTAGATGATAAGTTATTAGGTAGCTAAGGATAGAATAAAATCCCTTCCAGCCCTCTGTGCACGCATGCGCGCGCACACACACACACACACACACACAGGCTGCTATAAAAGAGAGCAAGTTTAAGATAAATTGGCCACTCTCAGAGGAGCTGTTTCCAGAAGGATTTTTTTTCTAATACGAGTAAGAACAAATGATGTGTTGGGAGAATATGGGCTCTCTTAGACTAACACGTCACATTTTGGAGACAATGAATCCCATCCTCGCCATTCTCATCATCCCTGGGTTGGACAGGCCTCTTCCATTCACCCTTACCTCTGGCTCCCACAGCACCAGGTTGTGGGTGTGCATTCTTTACACATCAGAGGTGGACTTCCCAGGTCCCCTCTCCTTCCTGGACATTATGCAACTGTTTCCACACGTATAAATCCCAGCATCACTAACATAAGCAGCAGACAGTGGGAAATGTGTTGGCCAGGTGGAAAAGGAAATTTTCTTGGGTTCCCATAACACGGAAATGCACAGGTGGGGAGAATTCCCAGCTCAGTGATAGAGACCATTGTTTTGCAGGACTGGAACAGGATCACAAGAGTATCCCTATCAGTTAGCTTTGGCTGTATCCTTACTAGCTCTAGGCCCGAGGAAAATCAGGCCTAACAAACATCAGGCTGCATGCAGGTAAAAACGGAATAAAATGGCAGCTCCAGCAATAGTGTTTTCCTCTGTGAGCCAAGCCCATTGTCTCTCCCCCTGGAGTCATGATCACTGTCACTGTTGAGTGTAATGCCTAAGAAAGCTGTAGGAGCTGTGCCCATTGGTAGAACCCTAAAAATAAACCTTTTCTCCTGCCATGTCTTTTCTTTGTTTCACTTGTGTCCCATGAAGCTAATAGCAGAAGATGCAGATAGCCAGCCCAACGGACAGATTCATTTTTCCATTGTGAGTGGAGATCGGGACAATGAATTTGCTGTGGACCCTGTCTTGGGACTTGTGAAGGTTAAGAAGAAATTGGACCGGGAACGGGTAAGCTAGTTTAGGCCAGCTCCCTTTACACCCACCCCCGTCCACACCTACCCCTCCACTGGATTCAGGCACAGCCTCGACAAGTAGAAGTAGGAAGAGTCTCCATTCTAAATGCTATCAGTAAATTGGGATGGGGTAAAATGCAGCACAACGATTTGGGTTAGAAATCCTTTCTAGACCTTTGAAAGAACTTTCTACCAATAGATGCTGGCAGTTTCTCACTTATGGATATTTTAAAGAGAAAGCAAATACGTGTGTTTCTGGATGGTTTGAATTTTGGTCCCTCCTAGAGCAAGGAGGCAGAGAGGCACCTTGAGCATTGGGACCTTGTGGTCCCAGTTTCAGGAGCAGGTACAAAAGAATCATCTAATGGTATCCAGGTCAGAAAGGATGGTTCAGAAAATCTCTGTCCAAGGTGGATGTAGATCCCTAAACATTATCTTCTTTGGCCAAAAAATAGGTCTTCAAAGAGTAATTAAATGTGGGAAAAAAGGTGTTCTTGTAGTGATACTCAAAAGCAGAAAGGCCTCCCTGGATGATACGGTTCCGTGATTCCCGAAGTATCAGAACTGGTAAGATAGGTCAGTGTTGACAACGATTACATCTGAACAAAGGGCAAAAGCTGTGGTGCTAACCAGGGATGGTTCTGCCCCCCATATGTTTGAAGGCATTTTTAGTTGCCAGATTGGTAGGAGCTTCTAGTAGAGACCAGGGCTGCTGCTAAATAGTCTCCAACACACAGGTCAGCCCCTGACAGCAAAGAATTACGTGGCTTCAAATGTCAGTGGTGCCGAGGTTGAGAAACTCTGGTTTAGAATCAAAGTGAAGGTGGCCGGACTTCAACAAAGCAGAGCAGAGCCTGCAACACATCTGAGTGTGTGCAGAACGAAGGAGGCGCTGCACTTCTTTACCGTCAGCCCTTGGTGCTTTGACAGGTCTCTGGATACTCCCTGCTTGTCCAGGCAGTAGACAGTGGCATTCCTGCGATGTCGTCAACTGCCACCGTCAACATTGACATTTCCGATGTGAATGACAACAGCCCAGTCTTTACACCTGCTAACTATTCCGCTGTGATTCAGGTGAGCAAATCTTGCCCGTCAGGCACTTGTCTTTGTACTTTCAGCTTCCTTCCTCTGCTGTGGTTTATTCATCATGGTTTTGTTTTGTTTTTTTAACCTAATATCAACTCACCTAGTCATACGGCTGGTATAAAAAGCGCTGGTTCTTCTGCTGCAACTGATTAATACACCTTAATAAGTGCTATCGCCAGTGGGATTCTTTCAAGTGTCAGGGTCTTTCCATATACCGTCTGTCCCCACCAGAGCCCCACGAAGTGGGATGGTGGATCAGGACCCACTTTGCAGTGAAAAAGCTAAGGATCTGAGGAGTTAAGTAGCTCACCCAAGATCAAGCAGCTAAGTGGTAGAGTCAGGATTAGAAGTCGGGTTTGTCTTCGGCAAAAACTATTTTCTTTCCACGGTGAAGGCTGCCTTTAAGCCACTTTGTGCTATGCTGGCATGGGAGGGACATTGCTACAAACTGTGTTACTCAGTCAGAGGAAGACTGGGCATTGGGCTAGAGCCCCTGCTCACTACAGTCACTCTTCCATAAGCAATTTGTTTAGCACTTTAAATCCACTAACTCTTTAAAATTAGACTGCAGGATAGAGTGACTTGCAGCTCATATTCCACAATCAGAATGGTTCTCTTTCCCATCTATTCTTTTTCTTACACAAAAGATATTTCATGAACACAGTACTAGGCACTGAGCTACCTCTACTTCCCAGTATTTCTAGAAGCTGGAGACCCAACTTCAGGAGGATAAGGCAATCCAGCCCAGGAATACTGTTGGTGTGGAGGACTTAGAGGAGACAGGGATTGATATCATGTCTTGGGGAGGCTACAGACATTCTAGAGAATCAGCTCTTGCCTGACCCAGTTTGGCCTCAGAATCCCCACTACAGAGCCCAGTGCTTTGTGGGTAGAAGGTAAGATGAGAGTGACGCAGGTCTTGAGGGGCTCCCTTGGAACAATATTCAAGACTTTGAGTCTCGCCATCGATAGCCAGCCCCGCCCTGCACCGCTGAGCTGTCCGGGAATCAGGCTGAGAGGAAGCCATAAAGCCAGCAGCTTCCTGCTTCGTTCCCGCCCCTGTCAGAGAAACCCGATTCCTTCACCTGGTGGTATTTTGGCTTTCCTCTCCTCTCTGACGCTTTTTCCAGCAGCCGTGCATTCTTCTCTCCCTCTTCTGCTCCCCCATAGCTTCACACAGGGTCCACACCCCGCACCATCCCTCCTCCTCTCAGACTGCTCCTCTCCATGACTGTTGCCAGCACCGTCGCCCTCCCTGCCTCTCTCCGCCTCAGTATGCGCGCCCCTAAACAAAGTGGGCTTTGCCTACTCAACATTCAGTTTGATGACACACATCCATCAGCCTGACAGACTGCTTTCACATGCACAATGGGAAGTCAGCAGTGAGAGGACCGAGAACCTCCGCCCGTGAGCATTGACCGTGGCTCATATCTGCAGCACTAGGGCCTGCCTGTGTTATATTTCACCCTTCTTTCTTAGCTGGTGACCCTAGGGCACACATTCTCTCTTCTCCCCATCCCCCTCTTCTAGGGAGGAAAGGGCCTTTATAGACTGAGCAAACAAATCAATGCATCTTCTGTTTTGTGTGGCGCTGAGTGTGCTGTCAGTGTGAAGCAGTAAATCTATGTCGGGTGGAGGTGGTTCCATGACTGATTCCTCAGAAACACCATGTCTAGTGCCCAGTGACCAAAAGGCCGCTGGAGAGAAGCAGCAAAATGAGGGGTCTTAGAGGTCCTTCTCTTTCTCCTTCAAAAAGTATTTCTCCCTTTTTTCAACCAAGACTAATTTTCTTATTGCAACACATGGTTTTTATAAGACTAATTCAGCACATAAAACTAGAGTATGTTGCCCCATGCATGACTCCCCTCCAAACATCAGTGTATCATTGTCTTCATCTCTGTGGCCCAGACCCATTTAATCCTAAACCAGTGTCGTCAGAAGGCCTGAACTAATGAAAATGACTTTGGGCCCAGGCTGTGGTAATGCTGAAGTCTAAACAGAGTGAGGCAAGGGACCCAATGCCCGAGCTACAGAGGAATTTAATGTGGCATTTTCAAAGCGAGCATAACCTTTGAGCCAAGAAAGAATGTGTTTCTATTTTGGGGGAAAGGCAGAGAGGTTCTGCAAAATAATGCTTGCATACCAAGACCGGGGCTTCTAGCAGTTCCGATGAAGTTAGGATTTCCTTCTCTTCATTCTCAACTTCATTCTACCAGCCTTCACTTCCCTCAAGAAACATGGCAAACCTGTGTTCTGAGGGCTGGGGTGTAAAGCTCCTTTTCTACCTGACATATGCCTTTGTATATTTACTGGGAAGTTGCCAGGATGTCCCCTTCAAAAGTCCAGTGTCGTAACACTGCGTCACAATGTTGAGCTTCAGTGTAGTCACGTTGTGACAAATGTGAAGAAATGTCCTCCCATCCCAAGAGGTTGAGGTTTTCTTGGCCTGAGAGGGTTTTTGACATAATCGCCAATGCCAGTGAGCGTCATATATTTGCAGAGCTGTACAGGTGAACTCGGCACATTTCCAGTCTATCCAAGGACAAGGCATAGCAACATCGTCTTTGGAATCTATAAACCCATTCAAGGTGAAGTCCTGTGTTGTCACCTGCAGCTCATTGTCTCACGGGGCATTTGTGGGGAGGCAGCCAAGGATGGGAAGCACGACACTTACGGACGCCAGCATATTCTCAGAAGACAAGATAATATCACAGGGAATCCCTTCCTCCGAAGCCCCGTTCCCTAGCACAGCACTGTCAACCGGTAATGATGGGGTTTCTTAAAATGTGAAGAGAGCTGTAATTTTATCTTCCTTTTTAATATACTCTGTTATTCAGGAAAATAAGCCAGTAGGCACCAGCATTTTGCAGCTGGTGGTGACAGACAGAGACTCCTTTCACAACGGGCCTCCCTTCTCGTTCTCTATTTTGTCGGGAAACGAGGAGGAGCAGTTCGCGTTGGACCAGCACGGGATCCTGCGGTCAGCCGTGGTCTTCCGGCACGTGGAGTCTCCAGAGTACGTGCTGTGGGTCCAGGTATGGCCTCGTTCCTGTCCACGTCGGGCTGGCTTTCTGTCAGGCTGGTTTCTGTGCCCGTTGGTTGGCTTCTCTTTGCTGAGCGAGTCAACATAATTCATTATCATGCAGGAATGTTCCCCTTTTAATCTCAAATTCAATTTCACACCAATAAAAGCAGCCTCTGTGTGTGAAATTGAACAGGAAGGAAGGGAATCGTCATAGTTCAGGAGGGACATGAAGCATCATCGTAGTTCAGGAGGGACATTCCTGAGGATGTGCCAGGATAGAGTCTCAGGGCCTGAATCAGCATTCCAAAAATTCCTGGGGTTCTAACTGACCCCCAAAGACAACTAATTGATCATGGTTTGCTGCTTTGTACTGAGTAGTATTTGCAATATCACCTGACTTGGGGAAACTATCGGTCTTGGTCCCAATGTGATTGAGCCAAATCGTGGCCTCTGCATTTGAAAAGACCTCTGCTTGGTAAGCTTTCTCATTGAGACGGGAGAGGACCAAGTGTTCAGTTGGCAGTGACCTCCCAGCATCTCCGCTCCCTCAAGGTCACTGGCCTGTGTACAGCAAAGTGGGACAAAGAGGCAGAACTGGCAGGAAATGAGAGAGCACTGAAAAGTTCTTATGTATGAATTTTGCTAGTACCAAGATTTGGGTCCCATTAGTGAAACTGAGTGAGTAATTTTACACACAGTTGCCACAAAGGGAAACCTGAAGTAATTATTAAAGGCGGTAATAATAACCATCATAACTTTTACATTTGTATAGCATTTAATTGTGTACATTATTTCTTTTGATGAATTGTGGCTTACTGTGCTCCACGAAACCTTCTAAATTAATGACTTTCTGGCTCGGAGCATATCAGTGAATGCTTCAGTTGCCACCCATTCCTACAACGATATTATATAAATAATTTTGTATCATGGTGTAGATGCCCAAGGGCAAGGAGAGATTTCCAGTGCCTTCTCACAGAAGCAGATACAGTTCTTTGCCTCCCCTCTCTGATTGTTACAGAGCAGGTTCACATCTCAGACTCTGAGAACACTAGAGAAAGCTTCATCCTCCCAGTTTCTTATAGTAAATTACCACCAAGTCCTGCGTGTTTGCCTTCCTAAGGTCCCTGTGTGCATCAGCTATATGCCTTTTGCCATCACCCACTTTGTTCTACATGGCCTCACCCCCATACTACTGCAGAAGCCTCGCTGGTGAGTCCCCTGGCTTCAGCCCCATTCTCTTCTGATCCCTCCCTATGCCCCTTCGAATTAATCATTCCACTTTGGTTATGGCATTCCCCTAAACCCGGGTCAACACACTAAAGCCTCCAGACCACATCATGCCCTCGGCCTGTTTTTATAAATAAAGTTTTATTGGAACACAACCTTGCCCATTCATTTACATATGTTCTGTGGCTGCCTCGGTGCTGGAATCCTACTTGTGTAGTTGATAGAGATCCCATCACCCCCCAAAACCTAAACCACTGTTTCTCACCTTGCCCTTCACAGAAAAGACGGGCCAACCCCTGCCCTAAACTAAAACCATCTGCGGCTTCCTAGTGCCTGAAAATGTGTGGCCCGTGGGCTAAGTTCTGGCCTGGACTCTTTCAGATTCTGAATTTCAGGGTGTTTAGGCAGACATGCCTCTCCAGTCCTTCTCAGGTCCAAAGCCCACTCGTCTGTCACCTTACACCCAGCTGCTTCATGCCTTTCTGTCATCTTTCTGGCCCCTGACTTTTGAATGGGCAACATCTGGCTTATAAAGTCCAAACTCGTCACTGTCCTTTGAGACCCTTCACAGTTTGACTTCACGTTCAACCTAATTTGCTAAACGTGTCCTTTTCTGTATGAATTTTCCATGTCGGCCTCTCTGGTTGCCATCGACCATCAAATAACAGGCATGTGGTGAGGGTAATAATAAAAATAACAATAATCACACTAACTTCCATATACTAAGGACTTCTATGGGCCAGGCCTGTGCTAAGCATTTTGCAATTACAGTGTCTTTTAATCCTTACAATATAGGAATCTTATGAATTAAATACTATTTTACTCATATTGAAGATACAAGAATTGAAACTCAGAGAGAATAAGTAACTTACTCAAAGCCAGATGTGTAGGGAGCGGCAGCACCAAGATTTGAAATCAAGTCTATGGGATGCTCAAGCCCCTGCTTTTACACTGCCTTCCACACACACGTACACACCTCCCGAGGTCCACTCCAGCATCCTCACACACCTGCCCCCGGAACCAGCCTGTGGGAGCCTGCCCTTCACTGAAGCCCTGCAACACTGACTACGTTCACTTTCCATGTGGCGGGTGCTCAGTCAAGATCTGTTGTCAAAGTGGCTGTTCCATCAATTTTGGTATAAAGAAAGAAGACAAAAAACCTTTTATTCAGGCTACTTATTTTTTCCTTCAGTGTACCATTCTTTATTCAAAACCTTAATTTTGTGTAATTTCCACTCGATGTTGTAGGAATGGGTGTGCAGAAAGGTGCCATCTGGTCCAATCAAAAGGAAAGAATCTGAAGAAAACAAAAATTTTCTTCTGCCCAGGCCTGGTAGCTCAGTTGGTTAGAGTACTTCCCGGTATATCAAGGTTATATGTTCGATCCCTGGTCAGTGCAGATGAAAGAATTAACCAATGAATGCATAAATAAGTGGAACGACCAGTCAATGTCTCTCTCTCTCTCTCTCTCTCTCTCCCTCTCTCCTCCACCCTTTCCTCACTCTCTCTAAAACCAATAAATAAAAATTGAATTTTTTTTGTCCAAGAGGGAATACCAGTTCTGTGCAAAATTAGAGCAAGGCCAACCTGTTTCAGGCAGCTTGGATCTCATAGCGCCCTCTAACCTCCATCACTGCTCACCCCCGCTGGCTTTATTGTGTTGATACATGTTATTATCTATAACAAAGTGTACATAGGGGGACTGAAGGTGATAAATCACTCCTCTCACTTAAATGCACATCTTCGGCATTTTTCAGACTAGTGACAAGAGATGGAGGAAGAAGTAAATGTTGTAAAAGGAGCAGACGTCTTCTGAGTTTTGTTGTTTTTTAAATGATTATGATTTTTTTCTTAGTCCCTTGCCTTTCTCCCTCTTGGTTGTTTCAGGCAAAAGACTCAGGCAAACCCCAGCAAGTTTCTCACTCCTACGTCCGCGTACGGGTCATAGAAGAAAGTATCCACAAGCCCACGGCCATCCCTCTGGAAATTTTCATTGTCACCATGGAGGACGACTTTCCTGGTGGAGTCATTGGGAAGATCCATGCCACAGATCAAGACATGTATGACGTGCTCACGTTTGCCCTGAAATCGGAGCAGAAAAGCTTGTTCAAAGTGAACAGTCATGATGGGAAAATCATCGCCCTGGGAGGCCTAGACAGTGGCAAGTATGTCCTGAATGTGTCGGTGAGTGATGGTCGCTTCCAGGTCCCCATTGATGTGGTCGTGCACGTGGAGCAGCTGGTGCATGAGATGCTACAGAACACGGTCACCATCCGCTTCGAGAATGTGTCCCCCGAGGACTTCGTGGGGCTGCACATGCATGGGTTCCGGCGCACCCTGCGGAACGTAGTCCTCACCCAGAAGCAGGACACCCTGCACATCATCAGCATCCAGCCCGTGGTGGGCACCAACCAGCTGGACATGCTGTTTGCGGTGGAGATGCACAGCAGTGAGTTCTACAAGCCAGCCTACTTGATCCAGAAGCTGTCCAATGCCAGGAGACATCTGGAGAATGTCATGCGCATCTCAGCCATCCTGGAGAAGAACTGCTCAGGGCTGGACTGTCAGGAGCAGCATTGTGAACAGGGCCTGTCGCTGGATTCCCACGCACTCATGACCTACAGCACAGCTCGCATCAGCTTTGTGTGTCCGCGTTTCTACAGGAACGTGCGCTGCACCTGTAACGGTGAGTGTGGGTTAGAGTGCCCTCCCACCTCACCTCCTGAGATTTGAGTGGACTGGGTTGCCGTTCCTGGGACGCATGCATTTGTCCATTCGCTCACTCATCAAAATAGTTACTGGCTACTTACTATGTGTCGAGCAACCATGAGAGACTCTGGGGCTATGGAAATTACAAGACAAACTCAGCCCCCACTCCCATGGAGCACACAGCTTATGGGCAGCACAGACAAAAGAACAGGTTAGCTTGAGCACATGCAGTAAGTATTGTTAGGGCAAGTGCAAAGTCCTTCAAGAGGACCCATCCAGAGGGAAGATTTCCTAAAGGGAGCATCTCTAGGCTGAGATAAAGCATACACAGGAATTAGACATGTGAAGACAGGTAGTGGAAGGAGAGCATTCCAGGTGGGTGGGTACCTGGTGTAAGGGAGGCTTAAGGGCAAGAGAGGAAACTATACTGAGAGGATTCAAAGAGATTTCCTGTCACTGGATGCAGCCAGGAGTGATGACAAATGAGACTTGCAAGCAAGCGGAGGACCACACAAGGGTTAGCCAGGATGAAGATTTTAGAAAGGAACCCTGGGGCTGAGTTAAGGTGAAGAAGTGACAGAATGGGCTGGCTCCATCTTTCACAAAGAGCATGTTGGCTGCAGAAGAGGATGGATTGATTGGCCTGGGCCAGGCCAGAGGCAGGGAAACAAGTTAGGAAGCTAGTGCAGAGGGCAAGTCAGTTAGATTTGCTTCGGTGAAAAACAGGGGCCAGATGTCTGGGGGCACAGTCAGGCTGGATTCAGCCCTCGGAGCAGCAGAGATGGAACGCTTCGTGTTTGTTGATGTAACTAGAGCCACTGAACCTTGACCTTTCCTGGTCAGAGGTCATAACTGCACAGAGTCACAAGCCCACAGTGGTCAGTGAGAAGCATTGCTCCCTCCCTCTTTTCCTTTCTCTGACACGTGGAGCCATAAATTCACTGCCCTCTTCTAAGAAAATTGCACCCAGAGCCTTTCTAGCCCATGCAAACTTGGCCCAAAGGGACTGTAGCCAGAAGAAAGGCCATTTGTAAAACATCCCCTTAGGTAATTAGGGAAGGCAGGGCCCCTGGCCTCTTCCCTTGTAGGAAGTTCTTGGTTGCAGTTTGGAAACTAAGCTCATCAGAGAAAGACTGCGGGGATCATAGCTCCCTTGAAGAGGCATTTTGACAGCCTCCAAGCAGCCCAGAAGGGTCTTCCCCACTTACTCTGCAGTGCCCAGTGAATTCTGTTTGTGTTTTCATCAGGTACATGCAGTGATGCCTGTACCTGATGAATATGTACCTGTTGAATATGTAAATTAGTTCCAAAATAACTCAAAGCACACAAGCTAGGTGCAGTGCCTTTCGGGCAGATGCCAACAACATGCAGGATTTATAGATGCCCGCTGTCCGGCCCTCACCTCGATTTCTCCTGTAGGCAAGCTGAGTTATGCACCAAAGCCCCGCTAGGGCCTTGGTGCAGTGGTTCACAGCAGGGTTCAAAAGGCATTCACCATGGGACAGGGCAGACCTATTAGGAGAAACTAAAACAGCTAATTAATCATTTTGCTCTGAAAACTTGTTTCATTCAGCAAAAATCTATTTAGGCAACAATGTCCGAGGCACTGAAGATTCAAAGTAAAAAAAAAAAAAGTACAGTCCCTGCCCCCAGGAGTTGGCTGTTGGTGAAGTCAACTTGCAAGTACCTGTTAGCAATATTAAAATGTTATAATAAATGCTATGGAGTAGAAAGGACGAAGTCCCCCTTGGGGGCAGAGGAAAACTTTCTGTGACATTTGTATACCAGAGGTCACCTAGGTGCTGAGCCTCCAGGGATTAGTATGAGTTCATCAAGAAGAGACAGGGTGAGGGCAGACTTAGCAGAATTTCTTTACAGGAGGGATTTAGAGGGGTCGACCTTTGTTGGTGAGAGGGGGGCTTTGCATTTTACATGAGACACTGATGTTTTAAAGGCAGTAAGTTTCAAGGTGGTGTCCTTGCCTAGAACTCCTGTTCTCTAGTCGCCATAAATCTTTCTACTCCCAGGAAATGCAGAATGCTGGATTGTTTTGTGATTCAGCCCCTAAACATCCCACGTGGAGGCCTTGCTTTGAAAAGCAAGCATTTCCTTACAAGGAGCTCTGTGCAGACTAGGGTTCACCTCGGATCCTCTGCTCACCTTCTTGTCAATCTCATAATTAAGCTATAAGACAAAACACTGGATTTCATGGTGAAAGGACCCCACAAGGCCATCTGGCCCAGTCTTGTCTCAGCAGGTGATATATGATAAGTTCCGTTTTATAAACATGTGATAGCGCTGTGCCCTGCCCAGGGCCATACAGCTGGTGAGAGCAGCATGCTGATTCAATAAAGGCCCCTATTTTAGTATCTGCATCTTAAGAGACTTCCAGTTTTTATGTGAGTCATAACCCCAGTGTTACGTACTCTGTAGGAATACTCAAAATAACCCCGTTTTTCCCGGCAGACTTATCTCCAGACTCGCAGTAACCATCTCAGAATGGCAGAGTGTCTCTCAGACTGCGGCATGCACGGGGCTTCCTAGAAATGCTCTTTGCCCAGCCCCACGCTCATATGTAACCAGAAGTTCCAGGTGCAGCCTAGGATCTATATATGTGGCCTGGGTGGTTCTAAGGCTAGTGGTCAGAAAATCAAACTTTAAGAAATCTCGCAGTAAGATGAAGTAGAAAAAATTCCCTGCAGGTTCAGGGGGCAAGCTTTTAGATGTAATAGTAATAGCTCTCTCACTTCTTATAAAGTGTTCTCTTAAATAAAAATACAATGAAGAACTATTAAGGAAAGCATTAGGCATTTTAAACATCTTCTCATTTATTGGAAAGGAGATGTAATTGAATTCAGTAAATGCCCCCGCCCACAACACACACATGCATGGACACACACACACACACACACACACACACACACACAGAGCTAGTATTGGTTTACCCTGGAAGATTGGCACATTCAGTCAATGGACTTTCCCATCATGTGGTGAAACAATTAGTGTGATAAGGGATGTATAGTAATATTTGTACAGATTTGCACAAATTTACCCCTCAATATTTATTCCTCCCCTAACTTCTTTTTCTCATGCAGATTTTTTGGGTCCAATTAACATCATTAGTCTCTTGAACCAAAATGCTGAGGTGCTCTGAAAAAAATGAGAGCAAACTTGAATTTTAGTGCCAAATATGTTCATTAAATTCTAACCACCACCATCAAGCATCACGTTTGAACAGAAGTTCAAGAGATTCAAAATTCTGCCATGAGATGGTGCCTGATAAACTTCAGATGTTAGATGAACATTGGCACTTGGCTGAGAAAACCTGACACTAACTTAAAGTGAAAGGTATGATAGGCGCCCCTGAACCCCCATGGGGGCAACGAGCAGACAGAGCACAAGGGGCAGTCCTTGAGCTGGACTGACTGTCTATTTTGGAAATTTTTCACTGATTTTCCAAAAGTCTGATTCAGAAATATATCAAAAAGGAGATATTTGTCCAGGAGAATGGACACCCCATGAAACCATCAGAGTTTAAGACCAGTGCATTTATGACTGATGAAGGAAGTAGAAGCCTGATTCATCGATTCTTGGTTCAGATATTGAACACAGAATGGAACTGAGCTCCATATAAAATGAATGGAGTGTTTGGGTGAAGCTCCACACCAGGTGGAGGTGATACAGCAGCAGTCATGCCTTCAACCATGGCCTATGGCACTGTCGTAAAGATTTGCCTGGGGAGGTAGGAGGAGCACTGAAGTCCATCACTGAGGGTGATGCCACCTGAGCTAGGTCTGAAAGGATGCCTAGAATTAGGAAAGGGAGGGCTCCTTGCCAAGAAGCATTAGAGCAAAAGGATGGAGGTGAGAAACCGTGCAATTCAGTGCACAGATGAAGACAGGGACAAACATAACAATTGACATGTATTGAACCATGACAAGTTACCATCCTGGTTTTAAACATACACATATATAGTTGCATTTAACACTTAGAGTAGCCCTAAAGGGCATGTATCATTACCTTTCTTCAAAAGCTTAGGAAACTAAAACTAAGACTTGTCAAGATGATAGAGCCAGTAAATGGCTGAGCAACGATTCACGTCTGTCAGTTTCACCCACTGTACCCTGCTACCTCTGCACAGATTTGGAAAGAACTAGAAAGCCTCCTACTCTAGTCATCCTGCCTACGTTACACCTGGCACAGTAATTCAGCCAGCATTCGAACACCATGCCAGGCACTCACTACCTCACAAGATGGGCCTGAGACAACCTCTCCCTTACAAAGCACCAAAGTCCCCTCTTTTTAATGTCACCCATCTCCATCCTTTAGAGCCGCACAGAACCTGACCTGTCTAACTCCTCCTCTACAAGCTGCCATCCAGACATCTAAGGGTAGTTATTATGAGCTCTTGAATCAATTTTTCCTAGGCAAACAGCAGAAGTTCCTTCACCAACTAGGAGCTATCAAGAGTTGTAGGTGGGGCACAGGGGAGACATAAGGGGGTGTCCTCACTCCTAATTAGGTGAGCCCACAAAAGGCATTGGAAGCAATGCAGCTGGTCCTACTGGGTCTTTGCCAGGCAAGGGATGCATTGTAAGGAGCCGTGAAGAGCAAACCCCAGGGATTTGAGCCCCCTTTCGTTTACTCATTCACTCTGCATTGAATTGAATGTTATACCAGACCCTGGTCAGGGTGCTGGAGAGATACAGTGGGGAACGAGACTGACATGGTCCCCATCCTTATGGAACGTGAACCAGTGGTGGACAGAAGACGCGGAGCTCAGCTGGACCGGATGGCGAGGAGTCAGGACGGTCCTGGGAGGAATGAGACAGGACACATAAACAGAGCCTGTGATAGATAGGCGGTCATGGCAATGTGCTTCTAATAAGCACAGTAAAATAAAATGATGAAGGCTTCTTTGAGGCAGTACGACACTTAAAAGTCAGCCTTGATGTTTTTTGAAAAAGCAGAGAAAAATCTGCGATTGAGTTTGCACTTGGACAGGGGGTGGTTAATGCTGATTCTTGGAGGAGAGCCGGCAGGCCCAGGCCCAGCGGTTTCAAATAGCCTCCAGAATTGTCTCGGAACCTTTCTCCTGCAAACTAGAAGGTGTCCTTTTTTTCATTCATAACACATATGTCTCTGCAGATCCCTCACCTACAACACGCGAGTCGCAAAGTGCCAGGAGAGGTTTGGAGGTGTCCACCCCAGTTGGGCTTCTCAGCACGTGGATGGTCCCTCATATACTGAGCTCACACTCAACTGCCCCAGGGAGGTTGTCGTTAATAAAACTACACTTAACCTTTAGCAAAACCATCCAGAAAATAGGACTGAGCCAAGAAAACACCATCAGAGATGATTCTGTGCTTCTGGGAGAACCACGAGAGACCATTTCAAAGCCAAGAGACCTTAGGAGAAGGTGTTTTAAAATGTCATGCAGGCCAGAAATTGAGGGGGAAGATTATTGACTTCTGTGGCATTTGCCAAGACATAACACCTTGGCAAAGCACATGAATTCAAGGTGTTTACCATTTAGTTATTGGATTCTCAGTATATTGTTAACCATTAGTTATTGGATTCTCAGAATAATTAGGCAGAGACATAAATCAAGAGGTTAAATCAGCTCAAAGTGGTAGCTGTAATAATCACAGCTAGACAGTGATGTGTTGGCTAAAGGCATTTCCCTTAATCCTGGGGGCTGTGGGAATGCTGGGGAGATGAAGAGAGGAGAGTCATTATCTACGGTAGCGAGAACCTTCTAAAGCCTCCAGAGGGTTACCTTTCTCCTCCCTGCAGTTTCCAAAGCTCTGAAGCTTCTGCTGAAGTGAATTGTATGCTGTTAACTCGGTAGAGAGTGACCTAAATTTCCATCTGAGCCAAACTTCAGAAGGTGGAAAATCTTCTTTCGGAGAATGGCTACACTGTGTAGACATTTCTCCTCATGGAGAAACTGCAGAAAAGTAACAGCTACGGAGTGGTAAAAGGGGGTCCCATGGCTGCAAGTGGCCTGTGACACTGGTTAGTAAAAAACTCCAGGCCTTTTTCTGGACCTCGCATGCACACAGTATTTCATGATGTCTATCAGTTTACGAATCATGAATTGGACCCAAAAAGGACAGCAAGAAAAAAGTTACTCTGGAGTTCGGGCCTCTGCCATGTTCCTGAGTAAGGCTAGTGTCCCCAGTTTGGGGACCTTGTTGTAATTTGTTTCTACTGTGATTTTTTTTCATTGCAAGGTGCTTTCTCATACATTAGCCCATTTAATTCTTACAACTCTATGAAGAATCGCTGTCCTCACTTTTCAGAAAAAGTAATTGAGACCCAGAGACTTTTTCAGAGCCATGCAGTAAGTTGAATAAGTAGCCGGGGCCAAAACCCAGGTCTGCTGCTTGTCAGCACAGCACCATTTTCCCTTACACTGCCCCACCTCCCAGAGGGGTCCCGGAAATGGGCAACAGAGATCTGTCGGCCTGCTTTGTGTTCTGACAGTTGCTAAAAATGCCTGCTCCTTCTGTCCTGCTCTGACCTACAACAACAAGTGGCGTCAGCTGGTTTGATGAAGTGGGACCTTTCTCCCTTCAGGCTCATCCTGGCACCAAATTGATGGGTGCCTGGAGATGCAGAGCATGTAAGTCTAGAGCTCCCACCCCCCAAGCTGTCACTGATCACAGCACAAGCTAATTAAACCTGGATTATTTAATGATAGTTAATAAGATGACTTCCTCCCAGACACCAACAGGAACTGACACTGTTGTCTCTTCACTGTTACTCGAAAGGTGACGAGGCCCTTTCTGACACCAAAGAGAGGGTCTGTAAAGCTCTCTACAGGGGTAGGTGTACACACTTGCCTGAAAAGGGAATGACAAAAACATGATTTCTAAAAACAAGTTAGACCCTCAGCAACCATTAAAAGTACACTGGATTTTACATTGCCAGAGAATTTACGCCTTTGGCCAGAAAGACGGTCATTATCCCCAGCAACCTGTCTCCAGGACCCAGACCGGGGTGCATCTGAGGCTGAGGGACACGTGACATTGTTCAGGGTTGGCATTCAAAGATCAAGTCCTTCTGACAATGTGTACTTCAGAAGGAGCCTTATTTCTTACCACAGTCCGTAGGGAGGGAGGAATGACAACACTGCACGCAGGGAGTATTTAGTTTTGGGCAACCCGTTTGTCAGTAACTAGAAGTCTCTCTCTACTCAGAGCAGACTGCATTCTAGGCACACGCGCACACCTGCCCCCATCTGTGAAGGCCCTTACGTTTACGTGGACCTCCAGACCCTAACCTACCTTCTTAGTCCCTTCCACCACGAGAGCGTGGGCCGCGAGCCAGGCCGACTGACGGCTGCAGCTGGAGGACCAAGTGTTTGCGGCTCCTCCCATCTCAGCCAGGAACGGGGAGAGGCCCCGAGGATTTTTACAGCATCAAGAGACAGATCTCTTGCCAAGAACTGACCACTTACCTTAAAAAAAAAACTATTTTTTTTAAAAAGGAAAATAACTTATCAGAATCAATTGCTAGAATAAATACAAATGTATATTATTATATATCCAACATATCATTAATTTTAGAATACATATGCCATAATATTTGTGTTAATATATTTTTATATACCCTCCAGCTAGAATTTTCACAGTGGGGATTAGCTCTAACAAAATTCATTAATTTACTGCATTTAATTACATGGGTTCTATGGTGATGATATAAGGAAAAAAGAAGAAAAAGAGCTATGAGTTCGAACTTCAGTTGGGGGTCCAAGTGGCCTGGTGATTTTACTCAGTAGAAGTGATATGGGTGATAAAGTGAAAAGCCCTGTGCTGATTACCAGGGCAGGACTGACGGTAAAAGAAAAGGTCAAAACATGTGAATAAAAGGGAGAAGTACCCAGATGTATATTTATTTTGAAATACAATGTTTAGTTTTTATTATATACACTTATAACTATTTTTTAACAAGTGACCATAATTCGTATAGGAGAAAATAATTTTGCTATCACGGGTCTTAAATTATCTAGCCCTCTTTTTCCCTTTGAAATGGTGGCTTTTAAACTGGATTCTTTATAATGCAGAGTTTCTTAGCAATGTAGCCATCATGTAAGAGCAGAAAAGATTATGAATGTAATAGATATAGCTGTAGCTCAGAAATTTATGAGGAGGATATCCTTAGGCTGGCTGAAACAGGATATGGAGAGTGGCATGTCCATGGAATGGGTCACTACTGATTCCTTAAATACCTAAATTGATGTGTCTGTGTCTAATTGGAAGGAAATGTCCAGGTAATCCAGAGTTAAATGTGATGCATTTTTTATTTATTAATGCACATTGCCCCCTCCATATGACAGAAGTTAGCATGGGGTTTCCTTTTGCATTTTTTGAGGATATACTAACTAGTCAACATTTAGGGGCAGCCTAGAAGTGTGCAGGCTGTCAGAAAAGGAAAGGAAACCACTTGTGGAGACAGCAAAGAGCCAGCTCTTAGAGTTGTGAACTTAACATGAATCAGTATAAACACATGAATGCAGTTAAGCCACTAACGATGGTTGGTTCATTCCCACGAAACACTTCCTTGTTAGTCAAAGGATCTCATTCTTCACGCCCGAGATTAAAATGTTCCCTTCCTACATAAGACTTCTGACATTCTCCCAGGAAACATAATTTTTCTTTCTCTGGTGCTTCCATTGCATTCACACATCTCTATGAAAGCCATCTCCTTATCGTGTTGTAATCGGTGTTTGGGGTTGTTGCCTGGGGGAAGGAAGAGCCTAGATCATTTCCTTCCACCTTTACTGCCCAAGCCTATCACCTCATTGGCCCCAAAAAATTATTCATTGAATGAATGAGCCAAAAGTTATTTTAAAACTGGTTATCCAAAAAGCCTCTTGATCATAAGGTGGTTGAACAGTTTTTTTTTAAGTTCCATAAATATTGATAAATACATGGCAGGAATAAAGATTTCTTGGAACAAAAATGGGAAGATGTATGTCAGGGCAATTACGCATTTTTAGAGCTATTTGTAGAGATTGCTCTAAATTTTCAGTTAAAAACCCCTTCATCTTCTAAGGCTTTGTAAGCTGGACCATTGCCAAGAGTATCATTTTTGGCTGGGCTCTAAACCAGTGGAAAATAAGATTTATGAATTCTGAGTTTGCTGCTGCTACTTATATTGCTCCTTTCAAGGATTACAGTTTTTAAGATGTTTATGTGTAGTTAGTATTTAGTTTTTACTTTCTCCTGGACAAAGAAATGACCGTACACTGGGACGGCATGCTCACCAATGAGGAGAGGTCTAGGATGGAAAGAAGTATGGAAACAGGCCAGACCTCGCAGAGCAAAGAGGCAGCTGATGCCCAGGCTTGTCCTCAGCCCTCAGAGAAGGGGCGCTCCCTCAGGCCACTGCTAACTTGGCTGTGGGCTATTTTTAATGTGCCACCTTTTCTGTAGTCCTTTTACTGCTTAAACTCTCACCGGCTTGATAGTGGCCTAATTACGTTTGAAGTACCCAAGGCTTGTGAAAAGAGCACTTCCCTCAGCGGACCCACATTTGCCATCACGGCAGCTCGGAAATGACTCACTTGGGGCCCGCATGCCACCTTCATCGGTTAATCTGCTTTCCCAGATTTCCTCTGGGAGGGATTAACCTTTCATCTCACTGTGCTGTGGACATTGAACAAGTAGAAAGGAAGCCTTCCTTTGCCAAGGATAATTCTACTATTTTTGATAGTTGGTAGGGCACATTTACAGCTAATCAATACCAAAGCATGTAGCAGAAGGGATTGGGAAACAATGTGAGTTGTGCTTTCACGATTTGGAATTAGTTTTATGATACTTTTATTTAGAAAAGTCCCCCCACTTCTTAGAACAACAACTGACATTTTCTGATGTCCACTCCTAGGTTTTCAGGGCAGGAGGGGCGTGTAGAAAAAAATCTAAACTCAAGTGATGCAGCTAAATGGCCACCATATGCAGAAACCCCACTCCAAAAAATACTACCAGAACTCGTGTAGTGTGAATTTTTTTCAGCTGAAGCT
Source organism: Mormoops blainvillei (assembly GCA_004026545.1). Lineage (NCBI taxonomy): Eukaryota > Metazoa > Chordata > Mammalia > Chiroptera > Mormoopidae > Mormoops > Mormoops blainvillei. The sequence goes on along the minus strand of PVJD01003021.1, from coordinate 92,152 downwards.
GGACCACTCACCACCTTAGCATATTTTAGCCTCAAAGGAGGAGCCCCAGTTACTCTTTGCAGCCAACCTTGTTGAGTCTAGCAACAAGCTGTCGGCAGAGGCAGGGAGTTTGATGAGCACCCACACCAAGTGAAGCCCATTCAGGTGCTGCTGCTTCTGGGCAGCCTCTTCACTTCTTAGCTCAAAGTCACGAGAGTCCAGCTCTTGAACCGTCCCTGTGCTTCCTGGAGTGCAGGGTGATTCCCTTTGTACTGATCATGCATGTTCTCCCTTTGTCACAGGAGGACTGTGCCCAGGGTCCAACGATCCTTGCATGGAGAAGCCATGTCCAGGGGACATGCAGTGTGTCGGTTATGAAGCCAGCAGGAGACCATTCCTCTGCCAGTGTCCACCGGGGAAGCTCGGAGAGTGCTCAGGTGAAGAGCGGGTTGGAATGACCAGGGTCTAAATTCATATTCCTGAAACACTTGCCCTTGAGTACATTACACTGCCCTGGCCCTTCCAGAAGACGTATCTGTCTGCATGCAACATTGTCCTGCAGAATGGACCATGGCTGACATCTGCCCTCAGATGTATTTTCCATTTATTGCAACTGCAGCCTGTGCTAAGGACACAAGCAGTGACTGTGGACTCCTGATAAAACGGGGAGACCACAGCGTGTTTTCAGTCATGTCGCGTGGATAAGCATGTGAAATTATGGAACGCAGAAGCTGTTGGTTAGGCAGAGGAGTTGGAGTATCTGTGGCATGACCTTTGATGTTCAGAGGGCTGCGCAAGCCCCGAGCCCCCAAAGAGAGCCCAAGAGAAGGCCAGCTGAGCCGGTCCGGCTGGCCTGCCATGGGGTAAGCCCAGCCTAGAGCACCAAGGAAGCAGACTGTCCACTGGAGATGTCTAACCAACTGCATCTTCCCCAAACTGCAGGTGCTCACTTCTGTGTCTTTAAAGAAAGAAAGAAAATGTGTACTCATGTCATTTCAATCCAAATGATCCTCTGTTACTGATCTTCACTCAGTGTCAGCACTTCATACGATTTATGTATTCTCCACCACGTTTTTCTTCTTTAAAAGAATCTTGTTCATTTTTGGTACCAATAGAACCCTCTTTTTGGTAGAGGGCATATGTAAAATATAGATACACGGATACCAGTTTTAGAATCCAAGAACTATTTGAGTAATCGCTATAATAGTAATTATAGTGGAAATAAAAAATGATCATGTCTAGTGTGTGCAAGGCACCTTGCTGAGCACTGGGTTCTAGAAATTCAGCCTTTGCAAAGAGAAGCCCTGTTCTTAAAAATAGAGGCCAAAGCTCTTTCATAGCTGATTTCAAGAACGGAGCTGCCCATTAAGTGAAAGGATCACCAGCGCATTTGCTTTTGAAGTCATCTAAGGCTTAGACTTCAAAGATATTTGTGCTGTCCCCACCCCAGCACGCACACCGTGCACATAGCAGGTGGGTATGCAGGGTGACAATAAAGCCAAGCCTCCTCACTTCAGATGTCACTTTCTGCCCATCTCTCTTCTCCTATGTAGAAAACTTTTGATTCTCCACAATTATCGTCCATTTGGTATATTTCCAAACTTCCCACCTTTCACTCCAGCAAGACAGCTTTTCAACCATTACTTTGCTTGTTAAAACATAAAGTTGGAGACAGTAAAAAAAAAAAAAAAAAAAAAGGACAATGTGCATAGGGCTAAAAATTCCTGGAAGGGGAGCCTTGAAATTAACGACCAGAAGACAGAATTGTGACTGCACAGGACGTGAACTTCCTTTATATCAGTTACCCCTGTTACCATCATGTGCAAATGTCATGATTTGGCCACTTGGACTTAGGATATGTGGGGAATGTGGATATTCTTTGAAGATGGCTGTGACTTACTTTTTTTGCAGGAAATTGAAAGTTCATTTAAGTGCCTAAGTGATGGGGGTGGGCATGATGGGTTATCCTTTAATAGAGCTAATTTTAGAAAGTGGGAATAGGGAATTTAGTGATGCTAAGAAAATTCAGGTTATAGAATTTACCAAGTTGCTCTTGTCATTAGACAACTAAGATCTTTTTGGCATCTGACTAGTTAATAGTTTTTTTCATTTTGAAATTAGAGTGTGATCTGAAATGGAGAATCAGTGTTTAATCAAAAATGGTTTCTCCTCAATGCCTTCATTAACTTCCCATGGTCTTTAATTAACTTGCTTGGTAGTTATTGGATGATTTCATGTGTCCCTGCTCATTTCTGGAAGTTAAAAGCATATGTGTCTCCTCGTTATGGTCTTTTCAGGGCACACTTCTCTCAGCTTTGCTGGAAACAGTTACATCAAATACCGCCTTTCTGAAAATAGCAAAGAAGAGGACTTTAAGCTAGCTCTGCGCCTGCGAACACTGCAAAGCAACGGGATTATAATGTACACCAGAGCAAATCCCTGCATAATTCTGAAGGTAATTAAAATGGATTACCTTGTCCTGCAGTCAGTTCTCATGTTAGTATTTTGGCTCTTGGGTTGGGGACTGCTGAAATCATTTCATCTTTTAAAGTCAGAAGACCAGAAGCAGACTTTAGGGCGAAGGGAACAGCAGCATAACTGGGAAGTGTGCCAATACCCCGTTTCCTTTTGTACATTCAGTTTCAAAACTGGCTGTTGGCAGATTGGGGCATCTCTCTCTAGAGCGGGTTCAAGGGCCAGCCTCCTTTGAGCTATAATCACTCAACAGTTCATTAGAATATATCTCCTAGTCAATTCCACGGCAAGAGTAGTCCTTTAAAAAGATTGGCTGTATACTCTTCTATTTCCACTGAGCTCTGAAAGCAACTTCTGTTCTTGCTCAAGTTGAAGTTGGAGATCTGGGGCATAGAAGATTCCACATGTCCCATCATGACACAGGTAGCCCAGTTTTTGAAATAATTCCCAGCCTCGGAACCCTCCGAAGGCAGCCAGATTTCCTTTAGAGCAAGTCTGGCATTTTCACGAGGGAAAGTCAGAGCTTCCGGTACCTTCATGAAAATGGCAACAGCGATAATACTCAAAGCTTCACATGCAGCATTTGATTTTTATTATAGAATTAATAGAATAGATTTGTGGTATGGGATCATGCCCATTTGATGGAGAAGATAGGGCTCAAAGAAGTTAAGTAATTTACCTAAGGGATGCAGCTAAGAATGGGAGAGGCCGGGACCTGCACTCCCGCCTCTGTCACTCCAGGCTCTTAATCCCCGTGCTTGCCCAGCTCTAAGTGTTGCCACTGCAGCTCATTGTATCAAAAATCACATTCTGGGTGTCTGTAGGACAGATCAAGCCCTCCAATATTGTGAGGAGAAGGAACAAGAAGGGGAGAGATGTTTAATTTAATGCTATTCTTGCCAAGGTGCCATACTGGCCCATTTTAAGTGCGTTCAGAGGTGTACAGAGGCTGTCCAGCAGGAAATGTCAATCCAAGTGGAAATGGCTGACAATGTTTCCTTCTGAGGATTCTATCACGAGGTTCAACTGGAATCATGGTGGACCTTTCTAGCTTCTGTCCTTTGATTCTTTGATAGGTCACATGCAAGTCAATTAGGTGCCCAGACTTTAATCCTAGAGGGAGAGAATTGAAAACCAGTGACTTCTCCTATGACACAGGCCTTTCCTTACCCACTCTGGTATTGCCAGGTATTACTTGGTGGCCAAGAGGGAGGAATCAGGGAGCGGGAGTTTAAAAGTTGACTTTTAAGGGGGCATCTCCCACTATCCTTACTCATTCAACTTGGAGAATTTCAGCTCTGGAAAGGCAAGTGGTGTTTTTAATTGTTTTATTTATCGATTTTAGAGAGAGAGGAAAGGCAGGAGAGAGAGAGAGAGGGAAACATCGATTTGTTGTTCCACTTATTTATGCATTCATTGGTTGAGTCTTACGTGTGCCTTGACCGGGGATCTGAAGCAGTGTTTTCAAAAGACTCACCCTGGAGGTGCAATTTCAGAGAACAGTTAATTCAAATCAAATATTCATGGTGTAAAAAAAAAATTCAGACACCTAAATCCTGTCTTTATTCTCTCCTGGCCCCAGGGCACCCTACCTTCAGTCAGTTGATCACCTTCTAAACAGCCCTGAGTGGCGGTGGGCCGTGGTCGGTGGTCAGGGAAAATGCTCCGCCCTTTCAGAGCTCCAGCTCCTAGGGATTCTGCTTGGGTGTTGCTGCCCTTCCTCTTTTCTCCTTCAAAAGGGCTCGTGGTCACAGAGCATCTTTCTGAGGCAAATACTCTACGAGCAAATCTCTTATATTGTGTTAAAATGGAGAAGAAAACAATATTGGACCTGGATGGCTTGACCCTAAAATAGAGCTTGTCATTCGACACCTCACTGGCAAATGTCTAAAATGTGTAGATCCCTGAGGATGGAAAAGAAGAAGAATTAAACCTTTTAGGCAGCTCTGGCTCCTAAAGTAGATTGTATTTCATGAAACAAGCGTGTTTCTGAAAGTTGTGTAAATTGATTCTCTATAAATGGAATTCTAATAAACTAGGAGTGGTTGCTCTTTGAAGGGACTCTCCCATTAATCCCTTTGTGGTGTGAATAATCACCCCCAATCTGTCTGTTCTCTGAGTTTGCTTTTCATATGTTGGGTTTGCCCAAAGCAGGATGCAGCTGTACTGAGCTATTGCAGATATTCTCCTACAGTCGCCAGGAATATCCACTTAGGGGATTTGAATCTGTTTGCTTAAGATTTTCAGCCTCGTGCAAGATTTAATTTCATTGGCTTTAGGTATAGTATGTGGTTTATACTTTGGTTCAATGACTACACTGAAATGCATTGTTTAAATTGCACTCTTGGTTGTTTATATTTTCCCAGTTAGAACACATTCTCTAAAAAGTACTTAAGACAATCAGTGGAGGGCACCCCTTGAAGACAGCTAAGGAGTCACATGGAGAACTCAAGAAGTGAAAATGCTCACAGACAGACAGCACTGCTATCTCTAAGCAGCACAGAGGCACTCATTCACCTGTTTACCACTGACACCCCGTTTACTTCCAAAAGATATTCCAGGCTTACCATGATCATCCAAATGCAATAAAATCAAAGCATCATTAAGATAAAAGCAAAATGTTAAGAGCCGCCCAATGAAGTGGGGAAGGGCAGAATATCATCATTAAAAACCTAGACCCAGGGTTGCTACTTCAGTTGAACACAAACCCTAACTCTGAGTTTCCTGGCAGCCAAAGCAAGAATGAAAATGGTGGGACTGGTTCTGTATCTGTCCTCAGACCTATAATGAAAACATGTCAGTCCACCAGGAGAGATTTGCCAGATGCAAGTAACTTTTTCCCTATGCCAGTCTTTTAGGTCCACTGTTATTGCAAAAGCACACATCCTTGGTTATTAATCTAGAAATATCACATATTTCATCTTTGAGATACAGGTGATAAAGTACTTCATTTGATGATTCTCAAACACAGCTAGCTACCACCCTGGGGCTGAAAGGGGGATGGTCAGGAAAAGTTCATTCAGCCACTTGGAGCATCCAGATCTTTCTCACATAAGTCAGAAGAGTAACAGGGAAGCCTTCCACAAGATTCCGGAGTTTCAAGGGTCTGTATAAGAGTATCACTGAGAGGCGAGTTAAAATGTTATAATAATAACATACCCAAAAGTTAATAAAGTAGTTTCATATACATATTTTTTTTGTTCTCACTCTCCTGTGCATAGACAAGGTGACTCCTTTTTTTTTTTTTTTTTTTTGCCTATGAGGAAACTGAGGCTCAGAGAGAGTGAGTGACCAGCCCGAAGTGATGGCTAGCTAGTAGCTGATTTGGGCCTCTGACGAGGCAAACAGGCTGAGAGTGCAAAACTGTTTGTAACGAGAAGACATTTGGAGGCTAGGATGATAATTTATTTATTCATTTACGCCTTCAAAATGCATTGTTGAGCTCTTGCTGTGTACCAGATAGCGATTAATAGCAGCCATGAAAACAGGTTTGTTAAAAGTCTCCTTTTCAGAGAATATGTGGTAACCTCCCTTACCAGTTTCATGATAATGCTGCATTTCCTAGAGCCACACACCAAGGATCTGAAGCAGTAAAACTCTGTGGCATAATTTAAACTTTTTTACTCAAAATCCTAAAAGAAGACTTCTTCTGGTTCTGACATGTTGTCTCCCAAGCCCCAAGCCACTGAAGATCTGAGTTAAAGCACATCACTGATTTGAAACCACCCCGAGGACCTAAATATTTTGTAACGTTAGGGCCACACTCTCTGAATTATATATTTCATTGGAGAAATTGCCTCCTTCCCCTCACCTGGTACATCATTTCAGATCAGTGCTGTAGATTTTTCTTACAGTTTCATGCATTCCCCAATTTTAACTATAACAGCTTGCCCCCTGATTTGAGAAAGCTTTGTTCTCTTAAAAAAGAGATCCTTTAAAATTGGGTAAACCCTATTCTGAAGACAAAGGAAAACAAAATATGACCAGAGTATAATTTTCCTGTATGAGGGCATATGAAAGTGCTCTTTTCTCTCCCTGGCATAATAAACTCATGAAATCGCACAAGATTAAATTTTTGCAAGGCAGCTTTTGGCATCAGCATTCTAGTTTGTCCTCCGAACGAGGCTTAGAATTTTGAAGGTACAAATGACTTTTATTTTCAAAAAGCTGAGGACCATGTAGGCCTCTGGCTTCCTACGCATTCAGTAGTGTTGCGGCTGTTACTTTTTTCAACAGAAAAAAGAAAAGTTAAACTTAACAGTGCTCGGCGCTAGTATGGGAAAATTTTATGGATCTCGGTTACAGAGCTTCCATGTGTGTGAGTACATCAGAGCCACCTCAGCTCCCCTGGGCAAATCTGTAACTTGGTTATTATCGCAGGAGATACAGTGTCGGGTTGGGGAGGGCATGGACCGAGGAATATATTAATTGAATGCTTCCTCTTACAAAAGCTCGCAGGAAGTGCACCCTCACCGCCAGATTTTCCTTGATAGACTAGGGACACGACTTTGTAGCCACAGAGCATGACAGCAGGTGGACTGTGCAGAAGAAGGTAGCCCCCAAAGTCACATTTGATCATTTTATTACTCACCTGGAAATAAAAATATGGATATTTTTCGAGGAGCTGTCACTGAGTAAATATTCTGGTATGATTTACAACCTCCATTCAGTCCATTTTGTTGACCCAAAAAAGTGACAAAGGCAACAGCATAGATTACTCATGAAAGCTCTCTGGAAGAAAATAAATATTTGTCTCCAGTCCCTTTACAGTCATACATTTGCGTTACAGAGCACAGCGTGTGTGTATACTAACAGTGTATGGTGTGGCTAGCCACTCTACAGTGGACATAGTCTCCTTATAAAAGAAGGCACGGCAGCTATCTCTGCTCTACACATAAGGGATCCCAAACCCAGAGAGGCCAACCAGGTGACTCGGGTGATGCAGGACAAAGCCCCAGTCTGAGTCCTCATTCCTAAATTCCCAGGGCTCTGGCTGGTTCACAAAGCTTCCTACCTCTTACACGTACACATGTTTATGTGGCATCAGCCTATGATCTTTATGAAGAAGGAGAGGGCACCAGGGAATCCATGGAGCCACAGAGACAGAAATGAGTTCCTAAGAATGAGTTGTCTATGGAACATACTGAAGCATAGACAGAAATACAGTCTATTTATGAGAATAAGTGAGGCCGTGATAATCCCTAACGGGCCTACCACGAATCAAACATTTTGGAAAGAATGGCTCAGTGCATATCTATGAATTTACGTGCTATTTATACCTCCTTAGTTCTTAGTGACCTGGAAGATCTGTCTTCCTTCTCCTTCCCCTTCCCCGTTTGGGAACAGGGTGTACAGGAACGTATTGCCAGAAGCATATTAAAAAGCGCTTTGGTGTCCTTCCCCGCGCAGATCATAGACGGGAAGCTGTGGTTCCAGCTGGACTGCGGCAGTGGCCCCGGACTCCTGGGCATCTCGGGCCGCCCAGTCAACGACGGGAGCTGGCACTCGGTCTTCCTGGAGCTCAACCGCAATTTCACCAGCCTGTCCCTGGACGACAGCTACGTGGAGCGGCGCAGGGCGCCACTCTATTTCCAGACGCTGAGCACCGAGAGTACCATCTACTTCGGGGCCCTGGTGCAGGCAGATAACATCCGCAGCCTGACTGACACGCGGGTCACGCAGGTGCTGAGTGGCTTCCAGGGCTGCCTGGACTCCGTGGTGCTGAACAACAATGAGCTGCCCCTGCAGAACAAGCGCAGCAGCTTCGCCGAGGTGGTGGGCCTGACGGAGCTGAAGTTGGGCTGCGTGCTGTACCCTGACGCCTGTGAGCGCAGCCCCTGCCAGCACGGGGGCAGCTGCTCGGGCCTGCCCTCTGGGGGTGAGTGCTCTGCGCCCTGGGCACCCTGTAGGGGCATGGGGTGGGTGGAGGGGTGGGGGGTGATAGACCTGCAGGGGCCCTCTCTTTCACCTGTATAACCAGCCCAAGTGCTCTCCCAGAGACCAGTGTTCAGACAAGATGCTAGCAAAGCTTCTTAATCCCCTTGGGGGGATTGAGAGCTTGGCAATTAATTACAGTAGTGTCTAGTTTAGCCAATCCATTTGCAACATCCCATAGACTCTGGCACTGCCGGAGTCCAGAGATGCCATCACAGCTGCCATCTCCCTTGCCCACCCCGCTCATTTCCAAGGCTTAGCAGCTTGGAAGAATAGGCTCCTCCTTTAAGGCTTTGCCCTCCTGAGTCCCCTGCATCTCGCTGAAGAATGACTGCTGGCAGTCTGAGTTGTGAAGACCATATGACAACAGGTACACAACCCTTTCGTATGTAGACATATAAATTTACCAGAAGCTAAAGGGGTGAGGTGGGCAGTGAACCCACTACCTCAGGAATAGAAATGTATTGGAGACGCTTTTAAATGTGTGTATTAAAGATAAGTCTAGTGACAACCCTACAAAGGACAGAAAGTCAACAATAAGGAGAGGGCAATTTACATGAAATCTCCAGATAGATAAATAGTCAGTGAGGGTTTGATGCTTTGCCCCAATAATTTTCTTCCCAAAGATACATCATGAAGATGAAAGAACGAATGAACAGGGTGTCCCTCCCCTACAAAAAGGTGTGGGAGGACTTAGAGAGGGTTTCTACTGCTTGAGGAAAATGCCAAGATTATTTATTGAAGTCCTAGGAGTCTGAAGATAAAAAAAATCCCTGACTTTACTCGTATGCAGTGCGTGTTAATACAAACTAGGTCAGGCACTCTACTGGTTGAAGCTTTGCCACCTCCCTGGCTTCTCAAGCACTGATTCCACTGCAGCGCCTTGCGGAGTCTCTCAGTGGTAGTGTGATTAGCAAATTTAAACCTTCCTCACAAATCACTTAGAGATTCTGCCGTGCACATTACCATCTAATGTTCGCGAAGCCCAACTCCAAATTTAGAGTCCATTTTATTATTAGAATGTTATAAACTGTCCGTGGAATGATGCACTGCCGAAATGCAGATACCAAAGTTATTTAGACCTGCATATGTTACTGCCACAATGAGGGCCAAGTGCCCTGGGGGAAAATTTCTGCAGTCTCGATTTAAGAAATCTATTCACTGTTTTTACTATCTCAGCAGTATATGTAAATAAAGGGTTGTTATGGTGCCATAATTCCCGAATGATGGGCACTAACTATACTTCAGTGGTTCAATAAACCAGCCCATTATGACAAGTCATGGCCAGTTTTTCACCAGGCAAAAACAATTCCGCTAGTGTGAGCCATCTACAATATATAAAAGGAGCATGTAATTAAATTGGGTTGAAACAGAACACCACTCCATGTCAAATGCTAGGTACACAGCCACAAATTGTAACATACTTTTAATGATGGCAGGATATTGTTTCTTCTGGCAAAGCTATGAGCTGCCACCATGGGTTATCTTTAAAAATAATAATAATCACTGTATTAAGGAAAAAAATGATGGAATCTTGCTCTTCAGGGTGCATTGTAATTTTTTTTTTAATTGCCACGAAGTCCTTGAGCTAAGTATTCAGTGCAGGTATGTTCATGAAATGACTATAACCCACATCAAAAACAGCAAATTTCCTCTATTTTTAATCCCCTTTTGGTTTAACCAGATTCTAGCACTGAGTACCACCTGTCATAGACTTTTCACATGACCTAAAGAACCTGCTCTCTCCTCCCTGGGAACCCAACCTCACCTACAGTGGTCAGGTCAGCCGACCCAACATGCGCTCACACCCCGTTTTGCCCCCCTGCTCCCCACTCCCACCAGTGATTGGGACTGGGCTTCCACAACAGGTGCTCTTTCTTCAAAACCATAGAGCCTCTTACCTGTTCACGCCTCTTCTTCGTACCTGGAGGCTTATGCTTTCCTAAAGCAAGGAAAGTATCTTTCCTCACCCCCATCGTCACAGCTTACTTCTCTCGAGCCTACTATGTCTGTTTAATTGAGGAGACTCAGAGGTTCTCATCTCAGCAGCCCCCAGGGCGTGGTCCAGATGGGGCACTCTGGGGCTCTTAGGCACAGCAGTCCCGAGCCCAGGGCCAGCACACTCCTTGACACTCACCAGGAAATCTAAGAGGAGAGCTTCCTTTGCTTCCCTGGGGAGTCAAAGGTGAGGGATTCCTCTTCTGATGTGTGTGAGGAGGTGCCTACCTGCTTCCTGGCTTTAGGGAGAAGGCCTCGGCTTCTAAGAAAAGAGGAGAGGGAATCCATTTGCTCGTCCCCACTATCTGTTCCTATTAGAGTAATTTTGGCAAGTCCCTGAGCCTATCTGCAAATTCCCTCAGTTGGGGCCAAATAGCAGGGGGCGGGGACAAGAAAAGAAAGAACCAGCAATCTGGCTTTTAACTCATATCTATGAAACTATGTAGCTAATTATAAGGTTATTCAAAATAAAAATCATCCTAGTTATGAGCGATAGATTAAAAAGAACAATAAGACTGAGTCATTAATGAAAGAATATTCATGCCTTGAAGAATTCCCTCTGGCTGCCAGGGGTGTCTAATCACAGGGAGAGAGTCGCTTCCCCAGATCAAAGGCTAGAATGCATGCAGTATTCAAAGGGGAAATTTGAGCTGGAGAAGGGAAAGTACTTAAAATGGGACTTCGTGAACAGGATAATGTTGACAGCCAAATTTAACTGTTTGAACATCTAACTGTTGTTGGAACCCTGTGCTCTGTATTGCTCTAACATCCAAGGAACAGATTTAGCATAATCATTCTCTTGACATCTTGAGGAATGCTGGAGTATTATTGGTCATTGGCTCTCCTGGTGACAGGCCAACTTTCAAACTCTGGTTACCCCAGCATATTATTCTAGAACATTCAGAGTTCTTAAAGCAGGCAACTCACAGCAAGAAGCATTTTCTTTCAGAGAAGGAGGATTCTGCCTTAACCACATCCAACACAATCAAACTTCTGGCATGAAGGGCAAGGGAACCACGCCTGCGAGCTCGGAATGACATGGTCAGCAGGTTTGACCAGTGTTGCGACTCTGGCTGTCCCAGGAGCAAGCCATGGGGACCCCACGGGAGTCAGAACCCAGAACACTGACTTGTAATAAGAGTGTAAATATGACTCTGTAACAATCAACCACAGAGGGAAGGCTTTCTTTTGGTAAAGCCTTCAAATTATATGTATTTCATAAACATGAACTGGAAATAGCAACCACTGTGGAGAAGAAGTGGTCTGGTCCCATTCTGACCCCTACATTTCCAGTCCCAGTGGGCAGGGTGCAGCCCAGTAAGCACCCACAATCTGAACAAGGAGCCCTCAGTCCTCCATGCCGGTCCCCTGCTCAGCTTAAACCCATTACGGGAAAACCTAGTTGAGACTAAACTGTAATTTGGTAAAGCAAAATAGTCATTCAGACTGCTTTGCATGAGGCTGGAAGTCTAAATCTTAAAATCGAAAGTTGGTAAATTTTTAAATGATCAGAGCTACTGTTTGTTAGACTCTTGCTATGTGCTTGGCACTGTGATCAGCGCTTACCTTGCGAGCGCTTATGCACTGTGACACAATTCTCAGAACAATACTCGGGGCCAGTACTATTCTTTTCCCCTATCCCAATTATACAGATAGAAAAAACAGGCCAGAGACGTTAAGCAACTGTCCCAGCATCACACAGCTAGTAAAGTGGATCCAAGGCTGTGGAACTACCCAACCTCTACCCTCAACCCCTTACTCAAGGTGTGTTCCAGGGACCAGCAGTGTCGACGCCACTGGGAATGTTAGAAGTGCAGTATCTCAGATCCCACCCCAAACCTACTGAGTCAAAATCAGAATTTTAACCAGATCCCTAGGTGATATACTGATTCTTCTCTCTTTCTCTTAACTGCCCTGAAACCTAGGAAAACTAGGTTTTTTGTGTGTATATACATATTGCACGTAGTGGTTCTCAAACTCAGAAGTGTATCTGCATCACCTGAGAACCTGATTAACATAAGATTTTGCTATAGAAGAGCCTCTTGACTGTTAAAGGAAAAAGAGCATCTGCTTGCTTGCCTCTGTGATTGGCTGTCCGGGTCAGAGGAGCTTCCTGCTAGATCACTGAATTGTATTTGCAAATTCCTGAACTTCCTACCAAGAACAATTTTTTGGTGAAAAGTTTGGTGGGGGGGACCCCAAACATACAAACCAGAAACTCAGAATCTGCACAGGTAGAATTCGGGGATCTCTGTTTTTAACAAGCCTCTAAGGTACTATGCACACCTGCGTTTGAGAGCCACTGGTATTTGGGGATCTCAGTAAACTCTGTATTTGCGGATCTCAGTAAACTCTGTATTTGCAAGAATGTGAGTCAGTGAATTCCAGAAGAGCCAAGCAGTCATAGGACATTTAGGAATTGAATGTCAGATGGCCATCCTGCATTTTTAAAATTGTTTTCATGTTATGATTGAACTTTGTTCCCCAGTCAAGAGTCTGTAGTCTCCCTGAGCTTCCCTTCAAAGATAAAAGTAACAGTGTCGACCTACTCCCTCTAAGCAAGGTGCACAAAACAACAAGTTCTTAGGTGTTACAAATAGTTGGGCATAGAAGTGTTTGTAGCAACAGAGCTATCCATGCTACTTTGGGTGATGTTTTACTGAATACCTGTTTTGTGTCCCTAACTTGTACGGTCTAGGTAAATTCAGCCCATCAGACTTTAGTTAAGTGCCTGATTTGTGCTCAGCTCTGTGTTAAATTCCGGGTCCCGTTGCTGTTTCTGTGACCAATGGATTCAACTGTGTGGCCCCCTTCCCCTCACAGCTGGCTTAAGGCAATTGAACAGGGTTCCCCCGTATGTGTTCGACCCACCAGCCCGCTGAGCACTGAGGGCAGAGAAGAAAGAAACCAGGCTCCCGGCGAATATACTGCGATTTGACTGAGTTTTGCAGCTTATGGGGGGACAGGAAGGCGGAATTTTTTTCTGGGTAGCTTTTAAATAAACTTTTTTTTTCATACTTCTGAAAAAGCTCATGGTAACAGTATCAATTATATAATATCAATACTAATAGAGAAACTCAAAACCCAGGCAGGTTATGTTGCAGACACAAAAGAACATGCCAGAAGGTGAGGATTTATTGTGTGTCTAGTCTTGTTAACACATTAAATGTTTCCAGATCCTCAAAGACAATATTAGAGGCTTGACCCAATCAATATACAATATATGAAATGTGACCCAGATTTCCTAGGGAAAAGTACAGGTCACCTTTCAAAGGTTTTTATTTTGCAAGGTCTTAAGGTATTGTGTGTACCCTGCTCGGTGAAAGAGAAAAGTCAGAGTGACTGCAAGTTGAAATGGTGGGATAATGACAGAGGGCCGTGATCTGCGGCTGAGCTCACCCCAGTTAGGGTTAGCATCTCATGTGAGAATGCAGCCTCTAGTTTTCTCCTACTAAGATTCTCACAGACTAGAGGTTTCAATATTTTCCAACTTTCAGCCTAAAAGAGTAAAACACTCCCATAACTTTCCATTGTTTGGTTTACGAGCAACACAGAGATTTCAGAATCCACAGCAATTATAATAGTTACAACAGTAAAGCATCTAATGTTTGTGTGCTGTATTGTGGCTGGTGAATGCAGAAACCTTATTATCCACTATAAAATGGGTCTTAGTGAGGCTCAGTTATCAGATAAAAATCAGGGGGAGGGTGGTTCCTGTAGTTCAGGCGGCTTGGCTGCGATCACACCCAGCTGCTGGGTAACAGCCGGAGCACACGCTGGCATCCAGGGCCTCACCCCCAAATCACAGCTGCCTCCCCAAACCATGTAAGTTCTTGGAGTTTCTAAATGAAATCTCTAATTCAGCAAGGAAGCACGGTGGTTGATGCTGACTTCAGATCCCAAGTGCTACTTGCACATTTGTCAGTATTTCCGCCTTTGTGCATCAAGCGGATGTTTCCTTATCGAGGCAGCCAAACCTGATCAGAGTGATGTTCATCTAAGCCGGTGAGCAGGGCCAAGGGGTGAGGCCATTACCTGAATGAATCAGTTGGAAAACGATGAATAAGTCAAAGAAGTAAGATAGGAAGTATCTTGATGATTTACCTACACAGCCCAAATTCACTCCATAATTGCTCAAACCACTTCTGTTTTTGCATTTAATAGGTTTTGCCATGTTCTTCTGTGAGCAAGGACAGGAGGGGGCATTTTACGTTCATCTGGGTTCAGGTTTCAAAACCGTCTGCATCCAGTGAAAGTAGAAGGATTATAAACAGGAGCACAGCTTTGAGGCGAGGCTAAAAAATACACTTCTCGTTCTGCCAGATTAGAGGAGAGAGGAGATGTGACATTGTTTTGAGGGATTTTTTTTGGGGGGGGTGTGTATTTTTAATGCATATCGCGATACTTGTAGGATGACTGTCTTTTCTAAATCTGGGAACTGGTGTAAAGTGGCACCTGCCACTTATTGACTACGTAACTTTGAGCAAACCTACTTATTTAAGCCTCGGTTCCTTCATTTGTAACTATTATAATAATACTTACACCATAATGTTGTTATCAAGAATTAAATGAGAATAACAAATAGGAAGTTCTTAGCATATTTTTTTGCACCTAATAAGCTAATGTTCTTGCTAATGATTTTCTTACTTAACATTCTCCCCCAGCCCAGAGAAAAACATCCACTCTTTTTAATAAGACTTAAAGCCCTGGCCAAATGGCTCAGTTGGTAGAGCATTGTCCCATGCACCAAAAGGTTACAGGTTCACGTACCTAGGTTGCTGGTTCAGTCCCTGGTTGGGGAACATATGGGAGGCATTCGATCAATATTTCTCTTTCACATCTCTCTCACCCTCTCTCCCTCTTTTACTCTCTCTCCCCCTCTCTTTCTCTCTCTCTAAGGTCAATAAGAATATCCTTGGGTGAGGATTTTTTTTTTTAAAGACTTTGAGATTATCCACTGAATTTTATTTTTCTTTTACATTTACAAAAACTAAAATAAGGTGTGATCAAAGAATGCCTGGGTATGTCTTAAAATTCTGTTTCTTTTATTTGTATTGTCTATCAACATATGGTAATGCTTGGGAAGAGGAGAAACTTTATTGTGCTATTATTTTATTATTTGATGGTTATTTGGCTCCCAGAAAGGGTGTCTGATGCTGTTCATCTTAGTGTGTCTCATCAGCTCCCTGGAGATTTGTGGGAAGTAACTACAAGCCCCTCCCTTATTCTTAGCAAGTAATGAGTTCTGGCTCACTGACAAGTTCTAGTGCCAGTACAGTCTTGTAGAAAGATTTGAGAATCTGAAAGCCTGGGTTCAGGTTCAAATTCAATCATTTACTAGCTGTATGTCCTTGAACGAGCCACTAACCTCTCCAACACCCCATGAAGTGGGGATGTTAATGGGCCTCTTATTTTTCCTTCGCAGGATTATTATTATCCTTCATAGAATGACTGAAAGTGATTTTAAACCACTAAAGCATTAGATCACTTAGCATCATTATGGCAGACTTACCGATATTATAAAAATTATTAATAATAGGGCCCAGGCTGGGATAATAAGATCATAAATAATACTTTGTGAGAACAGGTTAATTTTGATCAAAAAACCTGTTTCACGGAGCCAAACAACAGATATTACTCCTTTCTTCATTAAAAAAAAAAAAATCCGATCACTTAAAAAAAATCCAGCTGCTTTTCCCTTGCATTGTGTTAACATAAGAACCCCTCCAAACTGAAAGTTCTAAAAAGCAAGATTTCTTCCAAAGGGTCTCTACTTCCTTTGCCCCATGGGATTGAGATTATGAGAGCAGATCCTACATGGTTAGCTTTTTGATTAACAGAGACACCCAGGTAAAGAGTGTGAGGAACTGTGGTTGTTGAAAATATAATCCAAGATAATACTGAACAGCTGAGGACTCTGGTGCCAAACCGACGCTGTTCAAGTCCACACTAGGTTCGTGGCGGTGAATGAGTCATCGGCGTCTGAGTACCCCCGTTTCCTCATCTATAAAATGGGAATAATAATGATCCCTTTGTCATAGGCCTTTTTGGGGAATTAAATGAGTTAATATATGTAAACTGCTTAGAATTGCTTAGCACATAGTAAATGTCATGTAACTGTTAGCTACCATCATCATCATCATTTTCAAAATGGACAGCAAGTTTTCTCAGATCGAGCTCCTTGGTCATGTACCGTTTTCTCCGGCATAGGCCCAGTGTCCCCATTCTGTACTTCCACTGTGCCCTGTGCCTACTATCTTGGTAGTTTTGTAGCATCTTTGTGCTCATCTTTGTCTGTAGTTTTTTTGTCTTTGTTTCCCCAACGCCTGCCATAGTCCCTGTTCCAGGAATATGTTGGTAGCCAGCTCTCTAAAAATAAAAGCTCTGATTTGTAGCATTTACTGATTTCTGCAGCGTAAATACTCCCACCATGGCTGATGTCCGGCTACCAGTGTTTTAGTAACTGGTCTGCCAAATTCCCGGATGTTAAACAGTCAGCTCTCACGCCCCTCCCTGTCTGAGCCGGCTCCAACGCACTGCTGCCTATCGCTTAGGCACTCAGTCTTTGAACAGATTAACCAGTCAGACCGGCTGCGGCATCAGGCAGCACTAGACATCCCACCACAGATAATGAAAATGGCGAAATGCGGAAAGAAATGCGTGGGTGTACAGTAGGGCACCAGAGGTAGTGCCTCGTTTTAAATTCTGATTTCCCAGGGCACAGAGACATCAAATCAAAGCAATCAAACCCACAACCCTTGTAAAAATCCAGTTTCCATGACAGGATTCAAATGTTCCTTATTTCCAGACAGCTCCTCCTTGCCCCTCCCTTGCCCCCTACTACTTCTGCTATGGTTTTATTTGAGGAATTGCCAGAATCGTGCCAAAGAGGAACTGGGGCGGGGAGGAGTTGTATTAGACTCCCCCTTCTTGACTTCCCTTCTTTCTCATCACTGATATGCTTCCCCGAGTCCTGTATTGCAGCTGTCCCACTCCTCCCGTTAGTCTAAGAAAGAATCTCATTCATCCTCACAAGTTACTCTACCATTAAGTGGCGTGCCATCCTGGCTGAGGAGTAGCCAGGTGACACAAAGAAATATTTTCCCCCAATCCCAGCTGCTTTCAGCAATCCTCAATTCCATTTAGGTGAGCAGCTTTCCAAACTGGAAAAGAATAATCCCAAATGAACATAATTTGAAGCAAGCATTTATCAGACCATGGCACCTGCCCATAGACTTTACACTGGTCATCTTTGGACACAGTTTGCATCGATAATGGTCTTTCCTTATAAGTTAGTTGCCTCGAATTTCATCGGTGTTGCATTTAAGTGTGTCTCTCTCTGAACCTCCATCTCTGGCCTTCGGTGTTTCTTGGTGCCAGAGAGGCTGGGGCTATAGAGTTCCCTCCCTTTAAGAATGGAAAGAGTTCTCTCTTGCCAACTGCACCTGCCTCCTAAAGATGGTCTTTCTCCCTCTGTGAGAAAGAAAGACCTGTGAACATTCACACATAATTCTGATGTCCTCCTATACAGGAGAAGAGTGCGCTGTAGTATGGATTCACTAAAATGCTTATGAGAGCATACACTATTTCAGTCTATAGATGATTAAATATCTTATACCTATAAGAGATCAATCTGCAAAATCCCACTACCAGTCATTGACCACTTGGGGAGCAGATATTAGCCCAAGAGCCCTTCCAATAAGAATGAGAATAGTTACTTACAGTATTCACAGAGGAAGTAAATATGATGTGCTCATTGGATGCTGAGACCCACGGCCACCTTTCCTCTACCACCACCCAGTCCCATGAAGGTTAGAAATCAGGCCTTTGCCCTCCCTCTGGGAAGATGATAAGAGCAATTACCAGAGAAATTGACCGACTCAAAGGTATTGACACAGAATCCTGGTGCTTAGAACTTTCCATCAGATTCCTAGTTTTTACCACCCCAATATAAGCTGATAAACCAGGATTACCAGACAAGGAAGGAAAGCCTCTAATTTGGAAGATGGAATGTATTAAGGTTCCCCAGAGAAACAGACCCATTAGGATGGATGGATGGATGGACAGATGGACGGATGGATTTTAAGAAATTGGCTCACAGGACTGTGGGGGCTGGCAAGTCTGAAATCTATAGGGCTGGCCAGCAGCTGGGAAATTTATGTTTGAAATTCTCAAAACTGGAAACTCAGGTAAGATTTCTATGTTGCACTCTTGAGGCAGAATTCCTTCTTCTTAAGACCTTCAACTGAAAGGACCAGACCCACCCACATTATGGAGGGTAATCTGTTTTACTTAAAGTCAATTGATTGTAAGTGTTAATCACATCCACAAATACCCTCACAGCAACATCTGGAGTAATGTTTGACCAACAACTGGGCACCATAGCCTAATCAGTCTGAAAAAAATTTACCATCTCAGAGACCAAAACATAGAAGAAAAGAAAAGCAACTTAGAGGAAACTACGCAAGGAGAAAACTTCATAAAATGTGATAAATATTGCCCTGGCCATGTGGCTCAGTTGGTTGGAGTGTCATCCCTTACACCAAAAGATTAAGGGTTTGATTCCTAGTCAGGGCACATACCTAGGCTGAGGGTTTGATCCTTGGTTGGGGTGCCTATAGGAGGCAACAGATTGATGTTTTTCTCTCTCTCTCCTTCCTCTCTCTCTAAAATCAGTGAACATATCCTCAAGTGAGGGTTAAAAAATATTATTAATATCTGCAGAGAGAGAAGAGAAAATATTGCAATTATGAAATAGGAACAGGGGGCAATATGTTTTTGTTTTTTTTTTTTGAAAAACAGCAAACAAATAAATAGCCCTTGGGAAACGATAATACAAATGAAAATCTCACAAAAGCCTCAAAAGCTGAGAAACTCTTTCAGAAAATAAAGCAAAACCCATAAGGTTGTAGTATAAGAGAAAAAGATAAAACTCAAGGAAGATCCAAAAGGTCTGATATTCAAACCATAAAGTTCCATAAAGGCAGAACAGAGAAAACAAAAGAAAGGAAATCATCAATGAAATAATTAAAGATAATTTCCCCCAGATTGCAAGGGCCCACTGAGTACCCAGTACTGATTGAAATAAACCCACACTAAAATATATCACAGTGAAATCTCGGAAAACTGGGGACAAGAGAGGATACCCCAATCCATTAGGAAAAGAAACCAGGTCACATATAAACTTGAGGAACCAAAACAACTTTGGATTCCTCAAAAGTAACTTGGAGGGAATTACTTAGAATTCCACATACAACCTAACTATCAAAACAGTGTAAGGGTGGAGTAAAGATATGTCCAGCTATGCAAGGTTTCGTAACATTTATCTTTCATAAACAGACCACTTCTCAAGAAGCTACTGTAGAATGTGTTCTAATCACATGAGTATGATACCTGTGATAAACTATCTGAAAACATCCTGTCTTTTACAATAGCATGTAGGGGGGAAAACATCTCCCTCCCCTCCCTGGTCTCTGTTCTTGGAATCTTGGTTGGTCCTCGGGTGCCTCTTACCATTCTCACTGTCATTCATGTATGTGATTAATTAGGTGAATTTTTGTGGACTAGTGAGAGATCGAAATTATTACTTGCCATTTTTGTGAAAAGCTGTGTTCCAAGTTTGAAATAACTAATTTACTGATCAGCTGTGGGAGCCAGGACCTGCCTTTGATTTGGTTCAGAAGGAGAGGAAGATTGTGGTATAACTGTGCCCATGCACCTGGAGCATTACCGGCAGCACCTGTGGCTCACGACGTCCTCTGTCTCCCCAGGCTATCAGTGTACCTGTCTCTCTCAGTTCACCGGCAGAAACTGTGAATCCGAGATCACAGCCTGCTTCCCAAACCCTTGCCGGAATGGAGGCTCCTGCGACCCCATAGGAAATACTTTCATCTGCAGTTGCAAAGCTGGGCTCACTGGAGTCACGTAAGTGAGATTGTTCAAGTCGTTACGCTGTTTCTTGCTGCTAAGAGAACAAAACAGTAAACACCTAACTGGGATGAAATATTAACAAGAAATAGGACAGGCAAAGGGTTAATATTGTTATATAAAGAGTGCTTACAAGTGACTAAAATGTTAACAGGTGTTCTCCCTAGGTAATGGGGTTATGGGTAATTTATATACTTTACTCTATACTTCTGTATATTTTCAAATTTTTGTATAATTTCTGTGTATCCTGTAAGCAAGAAAACAATTCTTTTAAAGAAAGTCACCTCTGCTCCCTAATATTTCCAGTGTAATTCTGAGGCAGACATACTATTTATTTCCCCAGAATTCATTAACTGGACTCTACTGCTTAGCATTTTATGACCATTCTGGAAACTAAAGTTTACCTTTCCTTTGCAATCCCCTCCCACCAAGAAATAAATAAATTAAAGTGTTAGACAAATGGAAAGGGAATATATATTTTAAGTTTTTAGGAACATACAACTTTCACCATCCCTGATGGCTTTAAAATTGTGTGTGTGTGTGTGTGTTTGTGTATAAAATCTCAGGCAAGTGACATTCTAATTACAGATCAGTCTTATATATTCATTAAAGCAAATCTCCTGAGGACTTTACCAGGAAATACTCAACCGACTTTGAATCGTTGGATATAATTTAAAGTAATAAAGCTAGATTTATTTTTAAATAATCTGTGTTTCTGACTAATTTCCAACTGACCTGGTTTCAATCTGTTCAAATTAGGGACATTTGACTACATTTTACAAAGTGGATTACCAAAAATATAGGTAGGTGATGGGGCCTTTTAAATGAACATAGCGGAACAATTGCTGAAATGGAAAAAAGTGAAAGAAAAATGGTCTGTGTGCTCAAATAATTTCAACTGGAAAAATAGTAAGACTTAGAGGTTTGCCTTAATAGTATACCCAAAGCAAGTTCATGGGTTGCTTTAAAGAGAATCAAATTAATTTAATTATTTTTCACTAGAATGCTGTAGTCACTTTTTTCCTGGTAATCTGCATTAGCATTAACTTTTCATGTAAGCATAGAATGTGGAAGATATGTAGCTATGTAGATACCTCCATAAACATACCCACCTCTGTACATCCTGTTACCCAAAGATTACTGTAACTATTACAGGAAAATGTCAGAACTAAAGACTTCCTCCTCTTGGGAAACTCTTTATAGGATATGTAATTTTATAGATCTTTATCTGCAATTCTACAAAACCCCAAAGCTCCAGGAACTGACAGGATTGAGCATAAATTAGTGGCAAGCTAATTTGGTGCCCAAAACAGCCAAAGCTACTCCGAGGCTATTTCTAAGTATTTGTTTCTTTCATTGAGTGTGAATATCCATATGTTTTACTGTTGAAACACTGGTGTATTTGATTACGGGTCCTATGCCAGCACCAATTCCTGGGGTGGGGCGAGTATTTTACATAATATGAAAGCTATATACTGTGCGCCATTTCTAAAACTGCAAAATTTTGAATAGTGAAATGCGCCTGGCCCCAAGCATTTGGAAACCAGTACCTCTTCGGCAGCGTCTGTTCTTTGCCTTTCTGCTCCTTCTCTTCCCCCCCAAGACGGCCTTCTCCTTGCTCCCACCAGGGTAGGGCCAGGCTGTCGGGGAGAGATTGGGTGGGAGAAATATCTTAATGCATGCTGACCACTCCCGCCACCTGCTGCTCACGCACACCATCACACCATCGCACCATTTTTGTGGTGCTTCCTGTACCCTTTAGGCGTTTTATTTTCTTTGAAAGAAGTCAGTTTTAAATCGAGCTTCAGTATACAGGCCTGCGTGGTCGGGCCAGCTGTTTGAGAGGGGGCTGTTTTTGTTTGGTCCCGAAGGTGTGAAGAGGACATCAATGAGTGCGAGCGGGAGGAGTGTGAGAACGGGGGCTCCTGCGTCAACGTATTTGGCTCCTTCCTGTGTAACTGCACCCCGGGCTTCGTGGGCCAGTACTGCGGGCTGCGCCCCGTGGTGGTGCCCAACATCCAGGCCGGCCACTCCTACGTGGGCAAGGAGGAACTCATCGGCATCGCAGTTGTCCTCTTCATCATCTTCATCTTGGTGGTCCTCTTCATTGTCTTCCGCAAGAAGGTTTTCCGCAAGAACTACTCCCGCAACAACATCACGCTGGTGCAGGACCCCGCCACGGCCGCCCTGCTCAACAAGAGCAACGGCATCCCATTTCGGAACCTGCGGGGTGGCGGGGACGGCCGTAACGTCTACCAGGAGGTGGGGCCCCCGCAGGTGCCCGTTCGCCCCATGGCCTATACCCCCTGCTTCCAGAGCGACTCCAGGAGCAACCTGGATAAGATCGTGGACGGACTGGGCGGCGAGCACCAGGAGATGACCACCTTCCACCCTGAGTCCCCGCGCATCCTGACAGCCAGGCGGGGTGTGGTCGTGTGCAGTGTGGCCCCCAACCTCCCAGCCGTGTCACCCTGCCGCTCTGACTGCGACTCCATCCGGAAGAATGGCTGGGATGCAGGAACTGAGAGTGAGTAGGAACTAATTCCTCATTGTTTTATTCCTCTGTCATTCACCGGGAAGCCGCAGGTGTGTGTCGGGGCACTTCAGAAGGGAATTCGGGAAGGGAGAGAGAACCTGCAGGGACCGAGCACACATTATGACATGTCGCATTGAATGTTCACATATCAGCCCTAAAAAATCGCTCTGGTTCTTATCCCCATTTACAGATGGGGAAAATGAGGCTCAGAGAGCATCATAAAGTACCCACGGTCACAAAGCCAGTAAGAGTCTATTTATTTATTTATTTATTTATTTATTTATTTATTTTAACCTTGTTTTTATTGTTGATTGTTGACACTATTGCAGGTGTTTGCCTACCTCCACCCAGTACTGCCCCTCCTTCCCTCTGACCATCACCACACCGTTGTCTGTGTATATGGGTCATGCGTGTATGTTCTTTGGCTAATCCCTTCACCTTCTTTCATCCAGTCCTCCCCACCCCTCTCTGGTAGCTGTCGATTTGTTCCACAGTAAAAGCTACCAGTCCAGGATTGCCAAACTCTAAAACTCACGGCTGTCTCACAATAGCACACCACCGGCAGTAAAGTAAGCAGTGTAGCTACATAAGTGATAAACAGAAAGTGTGCTCTGGCAGGTCAGGAGAGGAGAGTATTTCCAGTCTTAATAGAGGGAAGACTTGAGAAGAGCAGAAGGACATTTGAGTTGGATCGTGGTGGGATTACAGGTCTGGAGAAAGGAGGGCATTCCACATAGAGGGATCCACATGATCAGAAGAAAAGCAAGTCGTTCTATTTGGCTGGAATGCGGGGCCCATGAAACAAGAGGATGAACCGCAGGTGGGAAAAGTGGTTTGGGCCAGATGGTGGTGTTTCCCACTTCGCTGGCTTCATGCGGCAGTTTTCTAGAAAAAGGGAAGAGCCACAGGTACAGAGACCCTGGAGTGGGAAAGACCTTCACATGTTGAAGAACATGGAGATCAATGTAGCTGGAGCTTGGTGAGCACCAGGGGAGAATGGCTACATTTTAACAGCAAGACTATTGCGTGGTTTTAAGCAGGCGAGTGCCGTAATCTAATTTACATTGAAAGAAGATGGCTCTGTTCTTTGGAGAAGAGACTAAACGGGACCTAAGAAAGAAGAAAGCAGAGAGACTAATTAAATGGTGTCTATGAACAAGTAGGTGACAGGTGGTGATTATTGCCCATGCCCTAACATCAGTTGGGATGAAACTAAGACAAGCTCTGATGTAACCTATGACTTTTCATCAGGCCAGACAGCTTTCTGTTTGAGTAGCAGAGGTGTCCTGGGTATATTATGATATACGTTAGGGTAGAGGGTGGGGGGAGAGGCAGGTTTCAAATGAAGCTAAAGAGCCTCTGTAGCTGAGGAGATAGTGGGTGCCTTCTTAGAGGGTGGGGCATTGCTACCGGTGGTGTCTGTAAGCATGAGTAAAATTTGGGGAGGAAACTATTGAAGAGGGCCTTCCAGAAGCAAGAAGTTTCTGAATCAGTGGAGAGGACACACAAGGGGTGTCTCTCTTTCCCTGGAGACACATTTATATTTTAAGTCGATGCCTTTGGACTTTCACTATAAATATATTCTCTCTCAAATAGTCTGTAAAGTTAGACTTTATTAAAGCCTTGCCAATCCACTGGCTAAAGGAAAGGCTCTTTTTTGTTTAACAATGAAAAAAGTGGGGTTTGAATGAATGGAGGAGCGGAGAAAGCAGTTTTATGCATGGCACTATATTCACCAGCGCAGACCATTGGTCGATTTTTCCCCTTGTGTTCAGGCCTAAGGCTGGTGCCCACTTCATGCATTGCCAAGGCACGTCTTCTTCTTGTCTGTGGTGGGGGGCTGTTGGGAGGCAAATTCCTCCCTGGTGTCTCTCTCCATTTAGATCAGTTGTTTATCCAACTCATCACTTTGCTATGTTTTAGCACCTGACCACAGGTGCAGAACCAGTGCCCACTACTGACATTACCCATAGTGGAAGAAACAGGGATTTCTCCAGCCATGAACAGGAACAACTTGTTCCTTAATCACAAGTCGCCGCTTCTTCGTACCGTCCCGTTACATGATGATTTGAAGCCTTTGCTAGTGATCATTTCCCTCCACACACTTGTAATGTAACAGCTTTATTCCCAGAATCTAACTCAAGCCCAAACATGCATTTTCCCCGAAAGTATTATTGGGTTTTTATTGAATACATTTCCTTCTTTGTTAAGCAAGGCAGTTAGCTGGTGAGACAATCTCTAGGTGGCTAATTCATTTTCCACTTGACAGTTTCAAGATATGCGTTGTTTTTATTGCTTCCTTTAGTCCGTCAAATAAGAAACAAGAAGGCAGCCCTGCAGGGTGGCGGGGGTGGGGCGGCGGGAGGGGGTTGCACTCTGCATTTGTATCTTTGTACGGCAAAGGGGGAGGAAGTGTGTGGGTAAAGAGCCCCTCCCTCGGTATACCGCCGAAGGCCTCTCACCTGAGTGCAGAACGCTGTCACTCCCAAAAACGGGGTGACACTGCCCTCTAGAAGGCAGTGCTGGAACTCCACTCGCTCCATGGAGATGGAAGTTAGGATAAATGTAATGGCATTCTTCTTGCCTATAAAATATTTATACCCCTATTTGAAAAGTAATCTCATTTAACCTGGTGTTGACACCACATCAGTTCATGTAAATGATTTAAATGAACTCTGAATGGCAAAGAGCAACCCAGACACTTCATCCTCGTTTCACTCTTCACTTAGGCTTCACTTTGAGGAGGGAACAGCTACTTTCAGCTGTCTGCTATTTGGAAGCTCATTTACCACGGGTTAAGGGTTTTGTATCCATAATGTAAATCACTTGATTGACAGAGGGACCTTTGCCCCCAGTGGCACAATCAATTCCCCATTGTGGAGCTAAATTATTTTCTCTGAGCAAATGAAAGAGCTCCAGGAAGTGGACTCTGGGGTGGCAGGGCTGGAAGCACGCAGAAGGTAACCAGTGTCATTTCTGCTTGTTCTCTGGCTGTCCACAAAGACAAAGGAGTCGACGACCCGGGAGAAGTGACCTGCTTTGCAGGCAGCAACAAAGGCAGCAACTCTGAAGTGCAGTCCCTGAGTTCCTTCCAGTCGGATTCTGGTGACGACAATGGTAAGGAGTCATGGATTTGACCCCCAGGGTGGCGTCTGCCTCCTGGGCCCACAGTGTGTGGTTGAGAGGAAGGCGATGTGACCAGTTTTGTTCCTTGGCCTGATCATGGGCTTCGGCGCGTATTCACCAGCTTTTCGGGCGGCTCCAGTATTGGGTGTCATTGCCGAAGGAGTGTCTGTTGAGCTGCAGCTGTGAGTAGGCCCAGGGATCTGTGTCAGAGGCTGTCAAGGTTCCCCTGGACCTCCAGTACCGCGTCCTCTTCGCTTTGGTTCGTGATGGAACTACCTTATCCCAAATGATACTCTCTAGCAAACAGTGTAGTTTATATCTTTTTAAAAATTTTTTTCTACTAATGATTACCTTTTCACTCTACATCCAACCTCCACATCATTAGAAATAAGTTCAGAGGCAATACTTCCTTCCGCCAGAAGTGACATCTTCATTCAGTTGAATCCCCTTTGTGATTATTTGGGGTCATGGGCCTTTGAAGAATCTATTGAATGCTGTGGCTCAGCTCCTTCCAAAAATGCATATACATCCAAAAGGCTGAGTGCAGTTCCACGTGGTTCATGGACCTCTCCCTCTTGTGAACTTATGTTAATGAAGAGGTTGCTGGACTGGGTTTCCAGAGCTGAAAACTCAGCTTTGGAGGGTGGATTCGTCTTCCCGGGGCGGGGAAGGTCAGCAGAAATGGCCACGAGACAGCAAGAGTGGTAAACCAAGACTAATTTCAAACTGTCACCCACAGAGGCCATTAGCCTTCCCCTATGTCATTGTCCCATTTATAAACAATGGGTGAAAACTGGATATTTATTTATGTAATCCTTCAACCCGTATATCCTCGCTGAGTTTGTTTCTTCTGTGTGCTAAACCCAGTGCCGGACATTTTATACCCAGAAGCACAAAATGGAAGCAGCATTGTCTTTGCCCCCCAGGTAAACACAGAAACAGGTGACCTCGTAGGCCATGGCTATCCTGGAAGTAAAGCAGTCCATTTTCCCCACCCACATATCACTTCCATCCTCGAGACCTGGCACTCCTGTAAGGTGCAGAAGCCACAGCGTATCCGACTGCTGGGGTAACAAACCCTCTAAGAGTGGGTTTCTTCTGACCGTTTTCAGAAGGTCAGGAGCGCACCTCCAGCTCTTTACCCGGATGCTCACTCCTTTTCTCATCCCCGAGAAGAAGAAAATCTGCCACTGGCTTGTGTTTTGTAGAGAAACAACCGAGAACAGATGGTTTTCAAACTCCAGGCAGCAGCTCTAGCAATGATACCGGGTTGACTGTTCTCATGGGCTCTGCTCCGTGTGCCCTCAAGCCCCACACTCAACCTCATGTGCTTAGCGTTCTGAATTGGTCCTGACTAAAGCAGGCGGTGTTAGGAACTTTCAGCAAATTAGTTTTAAACCTGATCGCCTCTCCACAAGCCACTGGTATCAGGCGCTAAGTCAACTTACCCAGAACACAGAAATCACCTTCCCAGATTCTATTTTTCAGAGGCCAGACGCTGACGTCTACCTATACCTTATGGGTGAGAGCTGGGCCTTGGGTCATTCTAGGCTACGGGTGGGGTCATGTGAGTGTGAAGCGATGAGTCCTGCAAGGGTATCCTCCATCACTGCATTTGGTTTGGAGCGGCACAGCTGACCAACAAAGAATTCTTTTGGGAATAGTGAGGTCTTCCTGTAGAGCCATTGGGAGTTACCGACGAGGCATTAGCATGAGCTTGGTGAGCCAATGCCCTCCTAGATTGATTTCACCGGGCCATGAAGCGTGACTTTATAACCCAGCCATCCCTGCCCATCATGCTGTACCGGAGGCCTGGCCCCAGACTTGCTGCCATTTCCCTTCTGTTCCCAGAATCCTGGGACCTTAGAAAAAAGTGTCCACTGGATCACTGCCTAATGGACAACTGCGGGAAGACTCTGGGTGTTTGCAGGCTAAACCTTTGTTGTTGTCATTATTGTTAATTAAGAAAAATTAACAAATGTTTAAAAACATAACTAACCTGAAGCTGTCCTTCTCCTCCCTCCTGTCTTCTTTCCCTCGCCACAAGCATCCATAGTGACTGTCATTCAGCTTGTCAACAATGTAGTTGACACTATAGAAAATGAAGGTATTTACTTTTTTCTTCCATAGCATTTCTTTGTGTAAAGACTTATCCTTTTGGAAATATTGCCTCCTTATTACTTTGAACTAGGGGTGATTGTAGTCAGCTGACAACAGGGGGGACCCGTAAAGAGGTGGTTTCAAAGGAGATACTGGATGTTTCTCTAGGTATTGGGGTAAATTTTAAAAGTTTAGAAAAAAAAAATCTAGTTCATAATTTTTTTTAAATATGTGGGATACTCTTTTTATAACATTTCTTCCAAGAGAAAAGTACCCAATTACTTGGAATCCAGATTAATACTAAATTCAACCTTACATTCAACATGTATTCACTGGGCACCTACTATGACCTGGGATACTTAAGAAACCATTCAAAGCTACAATATAATGGGGATTGATTTCAATCAGGTCACTTATATTAGTGACATAATATAGTTAGGGCCTGGTGTAGATGGGATTTATCTTTTTATTACCTAAATAGCAATGGGGAGAAATAGCAGCATGTTTTCGAAGTCATCAAAAATGATCTCTTTTTGCCCTCTTCACATGGCTTGGATGGTCAGTTTTACCTCTCACTTTGTATTCAAACAGTGTCTGTCATGGATCAAGGGCAGAACTACAACCGAGGTGACTCTGCTATACCCCCAGCATAGCATTTTACTTCTGTGTTTTCAGTTCTTACCCTGAGTTTGTTCTTACCCTGTCCCTCTCCCTCCATTTATTCTGAGCTCCCTTGATCTGAATTTTGCATGTTCCAGGTGTCTTGTGAGCTTGGCATTGGAGGTGAGCACCCTGCCCACGCCCCTCCCCGGCCGCGGCCCCACACGTGCAGTCCATCCATCCGTGTGCACACCCCCTGCCTTCTGTGGCCCACAGCACAGCTGATGCAGCTCTCTCTCTCTCTGCAAGCATGTCGCCAGCCTGCCTCTGCATTTGGCGCGTGGATAGGAAGAGAGGAGGTGGGGAGGGAGTCCTAGATCTGTGTTTCCTCAGCATGCCCTCGCTAGCCATCTCTTATGGCATGGCTGAGCGTAAGGTTCTGCGGCACCCAAGCACCACCTCGCAGAGCTGCCCTCGCCTAGTTCTCCCAGGGCCAGAGCATGGTTGGCGCCTAATCCACCCTTGTAAGGAGCATGCACATGACTTGGCTTCTTAGGGTCTCTTGGTTGTTAATTGCATGCCAGGTCCCTTCTCTGCGCCTTTCCAAACCCTCTCCAACTCTAGCCTCAAGGGAGGAAATGAACCGTTGTGGCTTTTTTTACCTACAGCCTATCACTGGGACACCTCTGACTGGATGCCAGCAGCCCGTCTGTCGGACATAGAGGAGGTGCCCAACTTTGAGAACCAGGAGGGAGGGTCTGCACACCAGGGGAGCACGCGGGAGTTGGAAAGTGATTACTACCTGGGCGGCTACGACATTGACAGCGAGTACCCACCCCCTCACGAAGAGGAGTTCCTGAGTCAGGACCAGCTGCCCCCGCCCCTGCCAGAGGACTTCTCGGACCAGTACGAGACCCTGCCACCCTCCCAGCCCGTCTCACTGGCCAGCACCCTGAGCCCAGACTGCAGGAGAAGACCCCAGTTCCATCCCAGCCAGTACCTCCCACCTCACTCATTCCCCAATGAAGCAGATTTGGGGGGCCCACCTGCCGCCTGTGAGTTTAGTACTTTTGCCGTGAACATGAACCAGGGCACAGAGGCGGCAGGCCCAGCAGACGGTGTGTCTCTATCCTTGCACAATTCCAGAGGCACCTCATCCTCGGATGTGTCAGCCAACTGTGGCTTTGACGATGCAGAAGTAGCCATGAGTGACTACGAGAGCGTGGCGGAGCTCAGCCTCGCCAGCCTTCACATTCCCTTTATCGAGACTCAGCACCAAACCCAAGTGTAGAGGTCGCGCCTCCGGTGCTTCGCATTGTTTGCTACAGAAAGAGACTGGCTGGGCTTGTGTCTCCCACACGAGAGAAGCGTGTTGAGCATGGAGGAAATATGGTATTTTCCACTAGGAACTTCTTCACGAGTCACCCTGCTTCAAGCCAGCTTGACTCCAGTTGGGCGGAAAGGAAAGGCTCGGAAATTGTTTCTGAGAGGTGACCGATAGCCCTTGCAGTATGTACCTGCATTCAGGACTGAGAACGCTCACCAAGTGTTTGAAGGGGGAGTAAATTTCACCCCCTCAGTTACACAGTCCATCTTGTGTGGCTTTGTGCAGTATTGTGCCCTGGAAAGTGTTCCAGCATCAGCCCTTGCAGTATTAATAACTGGCGATGAGCAAAGAGGCATGTGATGTTGAGCCAATGGGGGGAAATGAAAATACTAGTTCTTGTTGTTGGAAAAGTTAGTCACTTAGGCAAAAGAAAAACAAACATTATGAAACAAACAAGAAAATGGGCTGAAGCCTTTAAAAGTCAACTTTATTTTTTTTAATAAGCTGCCCAATTTTCAGCTATAAAATTAGGTTTAGGTAACATGTTTAGTACACTTAGTTATTTTTGTTTACTTGTGTTAAGCATCCAATATAATATAGCTGGGTTTTATGATCTTTGAGAAAGCTGTAATGAAGAGGAATAAGAGGACGTGTGGGTTCCATTGTGTGGGGTGGGGATGTTAATGTTGTTGAAACATTAGAAAGAATGTGATTATCTGTTTTCAGTTCAGTTCAGTGCACCTACCCTCTGAATGCTACTGTAGAAATGGACCTTTGTTCAGAGAATCAGGAAATAAAAAGAAAACAAGTAGTATTTTGGTACTTTGTTCTCTAGAACAAGAGCTATTCAGGGGTTTAAGCAGAATCCACGAATTTAGGAAAAAATAACATGTAACATTTTCAAAGTTTTCAAGCCAGATAATCACAGTTCTTGATAATGCAAATAAAACCTGAGTATTGTTCTGAATTGGTTAGCATCATCATTATAAATGCAACTATGTTTTTTAAAAGGAAGAAAGTAGATTAGTTCTTGTGTATAAATTATAATAGTGCGTGTGTCTGGGCCGATGTACAAATACGCGCTTGCACCCAATAAGGCTGCTCTTGAGGGTCACTAACGTGGAAGTCTCAGGCTGTGGGCTGTGTTGAAAATCCTGCCTGCGAGGCAGACCTTCCAATTTCTCTAATCTCTGTGACGTTAGAGAAACACCAAATGCCATATTTTACTCCGGTTCAACTAACTTTATTTTGATACTGCCATTTCTATTAACTTAAAGCAAAACTGTGCTTTAAAAAAAACAAAAACAAAAAAAAAAACACCACAGTATTTTGTTATAATTTTCCAGAACTAAACTCTTATTTGAAAAATGTGTAACATTTAATTACACGCTGGGGTTCTCCTCTGACATATGGACTTTGGCCATCAGTTTCCAAAATTGACAAGGGACTCATTCCACTGGAAATACAATAACTCAGTGCCAGAAGCTTAAATGTGACAGGCTGAGCGACTTTCCTCTTTTGTTTCCATCAGATTTTGGTAGCATGTGCAGTGGCCATAGTAAATAAATGTATATTTGCACTATCTGCTTAATGAGCAAATCTGTGTCCACCGTTTCTGATGACATATGGCATTGGTGTGTAATTGTGCTGTCTGTCCCGAGTCTGTGTATCACCCACTCAGACATATTTTTACCTGTTTCAGTTGTGTTTAATCCACTTCTCTGTAGGAGTCAGTGTCTCTGAAGTTTGTCATAAAAGAAATTCCTTTTCATTGTCAAGCTTCCTGAGTACACAGATACAATTCACATTTTTCAGCTTTTCTTCTCTTCCTGTCTCTTGGTTAGACCTACGCATGGAAGCGTCCTCTGCACTGTGGTCTTGAAAGAAATGAATTTCACTAAGGCTGCTTTTGAGGATAAAATCATTGGTATTTTTCTTATGTAAGAAGCACATTTGCAAAATCATGAAGAAAATGACGAACTAATGGTCTAGAATAGAATCGCTGCTACACTTTTGATAATGCAATGTCATAAAAACCATCAAAGTAAAACCAACAATTCATTTCTTGCCCCCAGGAGATATTAGAACAAGATTAATGCCAGTGAGTCACTATTGCTTACACAGCATCTCCTCCGGGGAGAATGCCTGACTGACGCAGTAATGAAGGAATAAACAGATCCTAATGCAATTGTGAAGTCACCCAAGAAAATCATGCCCTCCCTTTGCTCTGACCTATATAAATACCTCTTTGATCAGGATATCTTCCCCTGGTTTTTGTGCAGAATAGCTCTGCACCTAACCGTACACCAGACAAGCATGTGTTGTTATGTTTTGATTCGTTACCCTTCAAACATGTATCTTTTCACTTTTTGGAAAATTAGACTTCCCTGTAGGTTATGAGGTTTTCAGTCAGGCCAAGATGGAACTAAGTGGGATGTCTGCTGATATGAAGATCTGGAAGGGTCATTAAGATCTGTTTGTTCAACCCTCTCATTTTTATAAAAGAAGAAACACGCCCAAAGCGGGGAAGGCACTTGCCCAAGCTCACATAGGAAGTTAAGTAGCTGAACAGCCATGTGGCCAATATTCTTTCTATATAACGTTGTTCACCACTGACCTGCCTGGGTCATGTTATATGCTGGACTTTCTGACTCCCCACCAATCTTCCTTTGGAAAATGCTAGAAATCATGGATGCTATCTCTTTGGAAGCCTCACAATCTCATGTTTTCTAGCAGCCCCACTAGGATGGGTGCAGTTACAGAATTCACGCATGTCTTTGGACATATATATCAAAATGCTGCTTTTACCAAATGAACGTTTTCTAAAATGGGGATGGAATGATAATTACAGAATGGAATCCAGGCTAGTCATCAATTATGGTGAAAGTTTGTTTATAATATTACCAACTGGTTGCATTTTTGTTTTTCCTTTTTTTTCCCCCTCTACCAGTTCTGGTGTTCATTTCTACCCCCTCCATTATGATGAACCACATGGAAAATATTGAAGCCCATTAGTGTTTTTCCTTTTTTTTTTTCTGACATGTATGTGCCACCTCCTGGAAGCCATTTTCTGCAGCCTGTTGTAAGCACTTTACTTGTATTGCACACTTTCTGGTTACGTTAGTAAGTGGCCAGACTGTTGATGTTTGTCACATGTAAGCAGAAGCTCTGGGGCTGTAAAAGTAGGCGTTTACTCAGCTTCTTTTATGAGCATTTTGCTGCTGAGTTTCATTCCATACCAACTTTCTGCATACTAATGTCCTGACCATTCATGAAACACCATTGTGGAAGACAGTAACATCAGTAGACCAAGTCCATGCACTGAGGTTTGCCCTAGCAGCAGAGAATCAGCATGAAGCTGTGGAAAGGAATTTATGCTGCGTTCCTAGAACTTCCCTGGGACTTCCCTTAGGTATCACTAGCACAACCTGGAAAAAAGCAAGTAAGTGAGATATATCACACACACACACACACACACACACACACACACACACGCCATCAGCCTACTCCTGCCTACTTCCCACCCTCACCCCAGCCACTCCCTCATAATGCTTTGTCTGCCTAATCAAAGTCAGGGAATCGAGAAAAGAGATAGCAAAATAAATCATTTCAGGTCCAGGAAACACTCTCATGTGAGAGAGTTCAGGAAGATCTAGTGTTCATTTGGCAAGGGTTGCCCAGCTAATCATCTGTTCTCTCTACTCTGCTGCCCTTCCAGTACACAGATATTGATAAAGTGATTAGGCTTTTATGTTTTATGTTTTTATCTTCAAAACACGGGACATGGGGATTTGAAAAGGCATTTCTTCAGTGTCATCATTTTGTGTGGTCTGTGAGAAGGTGGTTATGTGTTGTCCCTGGGTTTTGTCCTGCAACGTTCAACTGCACATTGTTCTGGTGAAAATCCACAGTGTCTTTAAGCTTCTGGCTGTATAATTCTAGGGTTTAAAGTCACCATTTGTGGGTTTGGCATCAGTTAATCTTTAGCCAGCTGGCTAAGAGATAGGAAAAGAATAAGATTTTCTTTCCTTATGTAATAATGAAAGCAATAATTACAAGTATGTACTATTACACAAAGGCCATAATAAGTCTCTTCCAATGTTTAGGATGCACTAGAGAATCACACAGTCATTTGGAGCGTGTTTGGACCCATGAGTATATATTGTAGTACCCTTCCAGCAAGCAAATACCTGAATTGCTACTATTTAACAATTTTATGAGCCCATACTACTGCATTTTGGGAAGTGACAAATGTGTTGGAAAACGGAAGCAGTTCTTTTTAAGCACTGTACCAGAGAGATTGTCTTGTATATTTACCTGTTGCAAACAGGCTGGTTTGTAAAAGATGTATGTTTTGGTGTTTAAAATGTTTATAAAATTGTATATAATGGTTTCGATTTTCCAAGCTTTTGTAGATACTGTACTTGATGCCTATCAGGATGCTTTAATTTGGGGGGTCGAATACAATTCTAAGTCATCCATGCTGTTGGTCTGCAAACTTTTGAGGTAACTACACACACCTCCAAAAAGGATTTTAGATTTGAAAATGGTGTTTTTTAATCATTTCAAAATGTACTGTAAACTTTCCTTGGTTCTACTGTTTTCACTTAACTATCTCTGTTTTCAAGAAAATGTTTTTTATTGACATTTTTTAAATGAGTGTGTTTTGCCCAGTTACTAAGTACCTGATATCTATGCCATTTCAGATTCAGAATGAAATACACACGTGTAATCACCTAAACTTGCACACACGTCACACACCAAACCTTATGCAAAGGGGAAAGCTAACACTTAAAGTGACTCTCGTCCCTTATGAAAATGGATTGTTTCTGCATATATTGCTGTTGGCAGTAATTCTCTGGTGTTCTTTTTCTAAAAAAAAAAAAGAAGAAGAAACAAAGAAAAGAAAGAAAGAAAGAAAAACAAAAGTAACAAAAAAAAAGACAGCCAAAAAAAAAAAAACTGAACAGTGTACAGGTTTATAACTTACAAAATTTGGTGGTTAAAACAAGTTTTCAAGTAAAAAGAAAAAAACGAAACCAGCAATTGTGTTGACTCTTCTTAAGTGTTTCCTTTTATCTGTCTTAAGTTACAGTAACTGCTCATGTGGCACTTGGGCAGTCACACCCTGCAAGGCGTGGTGGTTTTTTTCAGAGACTTCTCGCCCCCAGAAAGACCTCTACTGGCTCTGGTGTGCATGTGCTGGAACCTCACAGAGCTTCTTACTGTGTGCACACCCTGTGGGGTTTTTCCCTGATAAAAATGAAAATAGTGCTGGAGACTAGGACACAGGAGGGCCATCGAGGTCCTCCTCTGAGGAAATCTCTCCTCAGTACCACCCTACACCTTCAAGGTAGCCTCTCCAGCATACCTCTCTCTCAATAAATAAAATAAACAAACAAACAAATCTAGAAGTTTGGGACATGGTTAACACTTGAGTTTTCCTCCAAAGAGCCTTAGAAAATTTTCTACATAGAGTGAAAGTCAAAATACATACAGGAGAAGTTGTGAGGAGGGGCACATCGATCTTTTGAAGAGGAAGCGACATCACGATAAGTTAGCTTGAGACCAAGAAGAACTCCAGAAGGGGAAGGGACCCCCTGACTTGCTCTGGTGAGGAAGGTCCAGGAACTGCCACAAGAATTACCCTGTCTGAGCGCCAGCATCATAAAGGCCCCTTCTCAGGGACGCTGGCTGCCGCTAGAGTGCCACCGGGCCTGGCTGGCAGCAAAACTCCCCCTGCCCCACCCTGACCAGGATCCTGAAGCCACTTGCTGAAGAATGGCCCCTGGGTAGGCACTTGATTTCTTGAAATCCTTGCTGTGCTAGCAGAGTTGGGTGTGCTGCAGCACTCTGATTGCCTGTCCATGCCCACAGTGGTGTGCAGGTAAATGCTTAATGCCTAGATAAAAAAAAGGGCAACACCAATGTGTTGCATTTGTCAGTTTCCATGATATTAGTACTCCTATCATGGCTGAATTCAAACCGCCAAGGTAATGTGAACCAGCTCACAAAATTTCTGAGTCTTTCGACAGTGGGCTCTCACAAGCCAGTATGATCCGCTTTCGGTGGACCACTGCCCGCCCCATCAAGACCATAAGGTACTTGGGTTGCACCTTCACTATCTTTGTTTCCCAGTTTTCCAGTATAATACTGGCCCTCTGTAAATATTTTTGATTGAAAAAGTCATTAATGATGTCTTTAGCTAAATCCCCTTGATCTCATAAATCCTTCCTCATTTTGGTGAATTTAGTAACTGCAATGAGAAAGATTTCAAGAGAGGCAGGTGTTGAAAATGCTAGAACTCTCCTGCCTTTCATCCCAACACTACAGTGATATATTCATGAATTGATCACCAGGAAAATACTTATGTCCATGTCTTTTACATGGCCACCCTTAACTGAAAGAGAATTAGTTTAAATCTCCATTCATACCTCAAAAATGGTAGAGCAACCCAGAGATGTCAATTAAGAAATCGCATTGCTATGCTGGGGAAAAGAGAAAAGTCTTTTTATGTCAGTCTTCTTTTTCTACTGCTTCTGTGAGATAAAACGGCTGTTCCCAAGCTTGGAAACAGGTCTTAGAGGAAAGGTCACTTTCTTTCTCTGTGCCTGGGTCAGGGGTCCCCAGGAGCACTCCCGGATTCAATTCCCTAGGAGGACCCAGGACCTGGAATATAGTTGTGCTCATGGCTCTCGCTAACCTGGGAAGGTCACTAGACTTTCAGCCCCCTGTGGTTTTATTAGAGTTTAGTAGCATCACTAACCTCTGCCTGGGGTGCCCCAAAATTCCAGACCCCCAGGAAGAATGCAGCTGTTCAGCATAAATGATACCGAAACAGTAGAAACTCTCAGAATCCGAGTTCCCAGACAACACTCAAGGGCCAACCTGTTAAGCAGGCCTTACAGAGGATAGCATTGGGCCTCCTAGTCCCTGCACAATGCCTCTGGGATTTCTACCTGAAATTTCTACCTGAAGCAGACACTCCTGTTTGCCTAAACTCTCTAATCAACAGCTTCCATTTTGTGTGGACCATTCTGTGTGGCCTGCATAGTACTGCCCTGTTATGTAGAAGCAAAGGATCCAGCCGACATAATTCTGCCGGAACATCCGAGGGGAATGCAAGTTGGTCAACCAAGCGATGCTACTCAATAGTGATTTGAGCAAAAAGCAGCATTCCTGGTAACGTGTTCTGGATAACTTCTAGTTTTCATTGCATAACTTAATATTCATCTTGAAGCATTTTGGCCCATTTCTCAAAATTCTTCCACTTTTGTCTCCATTCTTTTGCTTTTAAATTCTAATTAATTTTCAGTCAATTATGCCTGCTCTGTTTTTTGATAAAGAAAATTTGAAACAACCTAAATATCTAACAATAAATAATAACTTGAAACAAACTGGCACAAAAAATAAGATAGACTAAAAAGCAGAACAGGAACAAGTGGCTTAAAAGTAGAAAATCAAAAACTTTTTTGAAAAGTTTCTTTAATTTTTCTATTGCTATTTCTCCCCTCCTTCCCTCTGTCTTTTTCTTTTTTCCTTCCTTCCTTCTGTCCTTCCTTCCCTCCTTCCTTCCTTCCCAAAGCAGCACAAGATTATTACAAAAATGAGAAAATGAAGACAGGGAAAAGAAGATCGTAAAGAATCCCTACAGGTGTCTCCAAAAATGACCAGAAAATGAAGACTCCCTGTGTATGTACAGAAACACATATGTAGATGGGAGGGAGTTATATAAATGGATCCTATTTTATACACTGTCTTGAAACTCGCTGCTTTCCCTTTATAATCTATCTTAGATATCTTTTTAAGTCAGTGCTATAATCTTAATGACTGCATTGTTTCCCATATTATGGTGATTCCATAATTTATTTAATCATGCTCTTATTGACGAACTATTTTTATGTTTGGACATTACAGACAATGCTCCCATAAGCAGGTGAGCACCTGTGTTAGGATTTTGAAGACTAGATTTCTAGAAGCAGAATTTTCAGGTCAAATAATAAATCCTTTTTTTTTTTTAAAGATTTATTTATTTATTTATTTATTTTTAGACAGAGGGGAAGGAAGGGAGAAAGAGAGGCAAAGAAACAGCAATGTGTGGTTGCCTCTCATGCTCCCCCTACTGGGGACCTGGCCCACAACCCAGGCATGCGTCCTGACTGGGAATTGAGCCGGCAACCCTGTAGTTCACAGGCCAGTGCTCAATCCACTGAGCCACACCAACCAGGGATAATATGTCCATTTTTAAGTAAGAGCATTTCTCCCTTCCTAATTGCCTTCAAAATGACTTCATCAAAGAATAACCGAACCAACAGTTCCACACAGTGTATAGCAACTACATAGCTTACTCCACCACATGCACGGAACTGGTCCCGTGTTCCAGAAGCCATACTGTATGGATTCTCGGGAGACCTGAAGTGGGGGATGCTGTGGCAACTTCCCTTCACCTGAGAGCTGACCCGTTAAGTCTCCACTTCTCTAAACGTTGCTATCTACGGCACTCCTCCCTGCCTTCCCAGGGCAGGGCCCGTAGAGGAGGGCCAGAAGGCTCGCTAACGGAATCACCCAGAGCTCATTCTTTCTGAAACACTGAATGCCTGGCTCTCAGGTCATACATTTGGACAGAAGGGTCCAGGCAAGACAGATTTTACCATGAGAAACATTAGCAGATTCTACAGAGCTTGAATGCTGAGGCTTTTCTAACATCAGGCGTGTCCAAATGATCGTTATTCCACAACATTTAACCTTGAGACTATCCATCTCTGCAATGTAGAAAAACAGAAAGAAACCCTTAAAACATAAATTTCCATATGAGCTTTTTGTCAGTCGAAAAGGAAAAAGGAACATCAAAAGGAACCATAATGCTTTGCTTTAGAGGCTGTACTTTGCTCTTCAAATCGTGGTCCATGGACCTACCATGGAGGACCTTGCTAGAAATACAGAATCCCAGCCCCACTGAGTCAGAATCGCCATGTTGACAAGTTCCCCAGGCGATTCATATGCCCGTGAATGTCTGGGAAGCACCCTGGGTGCTCGACTTGGACTCTGATACATACCAGCTATGTGACCTTGGGTGAGTTACTTAATCACTATGTACTTCAGTTGCTTCATCTACAAAATAAGTCATTTCCAAGAAGACACGAATGTTATGCATGTACAGTCTCTGACAATTAATAAGCACTCAAATGGTAGCCATATATCATTTTTCCTAATTTTCATCTAAGTCCCACTGTGTAAAATGAGCTTTAATCACTTCCAGGGATCCCATCTAGTGTGGCTGCTAGAGAAACAATTCAGTCATAATGATTAAAACTCTTAATAAAAAAGAAAAATTCTTTGAATTAAAGCTCAGGTGCTCTCTGGAGTCACGCTGGCTGAGAACACTCTTTGGAGCATTATCCAGCATCTTATTTAAATAAATGTGTTTTGCACAGATAGGAGGCTCGGGGCTTCGGTGTTGTTGCGTATCCGTACGGAGGCTCATCATCCCTCTCATCGAGTTGCTCTCTAATGAAGCCGAGTCCCTGATCAATTTCAGGAGCTACTTTCTGAGGCAAAGACTTTAGGTGGTATCATTTCTGTGAACCAGAAAGAAAGGTATTTAACTAGGTCACAAAGGGATTCAGTGACAGGTGACGATATCTTGGTGTGTGGGAAGACTAACGGTCCAGAAGCTTGTTCCAAGTGGTAGGAAATTGACTCTGAGAAGAATGAGATTAAAATGACCAAAAGGGCAGCAACTTCAGGGACAAAACAGAAGTGCAATGATAAGATTTACTGTGTAAATAATTCCCCCAGCACAGAAAAAGGCTTAGGATGGGCTCTGAACACAAAGGGACTTTTCCATGTCTGAGAATATAATTAATTAAGAATTCAGGATACAAGGTAATTAGAGAAACCATAACCTGGAGGCATGCTTCTAAATTATTCCGATCATTTTTAACAATGAGAAAATTTAATTTTCCCATCTTCTGTCATAGATTTTAAATTTGGATAATGTAAAGAGCAAGGTTCATACAGTGCAGTCAGAAAATTAAATTATTTCTTTTGATTTTCATTTCCCAGTAAAAATCAGGATCAAAAGATTGAATTTAAATCATGGAAATGATTCTCGGAGTTGAAAAATACTTGAGAGAAAAATGTGAAAATTGCAATTGAATCTCATGTCTTCCTTGACACTAAGCTGCTGCGGTCGCTCCCTTTGTAATTGTGTGTGTGTGAGAGTCTATTTTATTATCTGATGTTATGTACTGGGGTTGGGGGACTGAATAGATTATCCCTACACATAATGGAGGCGAACTCCAGTTACCAAGGAATTACAACTTTCTTTGACAGGAAGAGGCTGTCATCACTTTTTAATCCCCAATTAGTACTCATAGAGTTAAAAATTAAGAACTAAATTCACTTTCTGATGTGCTGCAATCTACTGTGCTTGATTTACTCATTTTTCACATTATTTCAGCAGTGATTATTTTAATATTTCCAGATGTATTTGTAATGCTTTTTATTAATGCATCAGTTATCCAGCATGCATTTTCAGGGCTGTTAGAATGATTTTACAGTCTCTGTTGCCTCATTTGGTACCTATAAAATCCCTGCTTTAGTCGTGCTATCTATCACGATTTCCCAGAGCCCCGCCCAAGAGCATAGGTTCGGTGTCAGAGACGCCTGGGTTTGACTCCTTCTGTTGCGGGCTGAATTGTGTTTCCCAAAAAGATATGTTGTAGTCCTAGCCCCTAGCACCTGTAAAAGTGACCTTACTTAGAAATAAGGTCATTGCAAGTTAAAATGAGGTCACACTGGATTAGGGTGGCCCCGAGGCAAAATGACTATTGTCCTTATAAGAAGAGGAAAAGAGACACAACACACACACACACACACACACACACACACACACACACACACACAAGGGAGGATGTCATGTGAAGAAGAAGACAGATTGAAGTGGCTTGTCTTTAAGCCAAGGAACACTAAGGAATTGTCATCAACAAGTAGAAACTAGGAGAGGGGCATGGAACAGGTTTGTCTTCAGAAACTGCAGAAGGAACCCACCCTGCAGATACTGGATTTCTAGAACTGGTGTTAACAAACCATGTCTACCTTACGGAATTGGGGCAGTAGGTAAATGAGATGCTGCTGATAGGCACAAACACTAAAGGTGCTTGGCGCACGTGAAGATCCTAGTTTCTAGTTCAAGGAGGCCTAGAGGTAGGAAGCAAACCCAGCAGAAATAGCCAACCCTGTGCTCTGCAGGCAAAAAAACCTCACCCAGTTTTCCATTTTGATTGATATGTTTTGATTAACAAGCAACAACAGCAATGCTAAATGAGCTTTTTCTTTTTTGTTTAAAAAAGCAAAACACCTCTGAATTTCTTTATTCTCTATTTGTTGAGTTTAGAATTCTATTGCTCTTTTCACCACTAAAAGAAAAGTAAGAAAAGCACTCAGTAAACACCCCACAATTAATCCCTCCTAAGCTTGCTCCCCACCTCGAGAGAGTGGGGCCTGGCACCTGGGCCAGCTGTGCATGGCCCCTCGGAACTAGACGGGCTTCCATTGGTGGGGAGGAGAACTCACCACACTTCTGCTACTCTAACGATTTCTGTTTTTATTTTCTATTATTATCTTACAGTCTTTGGCTCATTTGCATTATTTTTACAGTTATAATTACAGTACTGTCATAATTTTATACTCTATTTATTCACTCTGTATAAACACTTTTCTTGCTTCTAAAAAGTCATCATATTTAAGTTTTAATCATCTGCCTGCTTTGTATTTGAGGGCTATGGATGAATTCATGGAAGGCGGAGCTTCCAAGCTGGGAGAGTTGAGAGGTGGAACGCATGAGGAGAACCCTTAACTCCCTGAGGCTGGGTCGCAGGCCTGTCCACTGGGGCGGGGAGCCAAGGGCCTTGTTTCGAGAATGACAGCTCCTGGGGATGTGGGTGCTGCCGAGGGGCCTTGGGGGACCTAGAGTCCAGGCCCCAGTGCCCTGCTGGTCACAAGGAGTGGGTGTTTTCTAAAACTTCATACCTTGTTCTCCAGAGGAAATCTCCATGAGGGCTGATGAGATCTTTCTTTAAGCTACTTTGGCAGGGCAAATGCATTCTTAAATTTTAAGTTTGTTTTGGGTGTCTGAAGGAGATTATGGAGTTCCGAAGCACCCCCAAGCCGCCCCCGCCCCACGCCCACTTGGTGTGATCACACCTTAGCCTAAGGGCCTGCCCCAGAGAAACACCCGCCCCCAGGGGTGTTTGCTAGGCCACTAAACCACATCAGGGTTATCCAGAGAAAGAGAACCAACAGGGTATCTATAACTGTATCTAATCTGTATCTATATCATCTAATCTATATCTATATCTATCTGTTGGGGCTCAGGAAAGACTCAGGGAAGAGCTGCAGTGCAAATCTTAAGATAGCCTGCTGACAGAACCTTGTTCTGGGAAGTCAGTCTTTGTTCTCTTAGGGCCTTCAATTGATTAGATGAGTCTCCTCCTCATTACAAAGGATAATCTGTTTTACTTACAGTCCTGTAATTTAAATGTGAATCTCACCGGGGGAAAAAAAAAAATCTTCACAAAGTAATTTTTGACCAAAATAATGTTTGACCAAATATCCGGGCACCATAGCACAGCCACCTAGTGTTAACCGTCATCCTTTTCCAGGTCAGAAGGTCAAGTGCTTTTAGTCATCTCTGAATGTCCAGTGCCCGGGGCTGGGAGATGATCCTTCATACAGTCTTAACTACAAAAGGAATCCGTGCACATTTTAAATCAGAAGGGAAGACCCCGTGGCTCCGCCAGGTAATATGTTCATGCCTATCCTTCTAGTCTTTCTTCTATGTGTGTGTGAAATTTACAAATATGGAGTCCAACTGTATATGCTGTTCTGAAACTTGCCTTTTTCACTTCGCGGGAGCCTGGACATTTCCCTAATCAGCGTATTCTTTTGGCAGCTGCATAATATTCTACTATGTGGATGATGCACCCTAATTTATTTAATGGTCCCCTTTTTGATGGACATTTTGTGTTGTTTCCAGGTTGGACCTGTCACAGACAACGCTGCAGTATATATCATTGAACGTATCTCAGTAATGCTGTGCAAGTTATATTGTACGGTAAAGATCTAATACTGAAATCATTCAGTCAAATGATAGGCCCATTTTAAAAATTGCTAGATATTGCCAAATGAATAGGTGCTTAAGTAGTGTTTGTTGAATTGATTTGCAAATACCCAGAGTTCTAAGGAAAGGAGAGTAGAATAAGGAAGGGGAGAGAAATGGAACAGAAAGGAGAAAGATTAAGAAAGAGGCAGAGAATGTTTGATACCAATTTGACTCTGCGAGCGCCGTAGTCCATAGTACCCACGAGGGCTGTGCAAAGATGACTCTCATGAGGCCAGCTCCAGGAAGACAGGATTTGGTTTTGTCATGGATGCAACGTAAACTCTAAGAGCCTGATACAAAGAAAATATTGGATAGATGTTTTTTTGAATCAATGAATG
This sequence comes from Mormoops blainvillei, assembly GCA_004026545.1. Classification (NCBI taxonomy): domain Eukaryota; kingdom Metazoa; phylum Chordata; class Mammalia; order Chiroptera; family Mormoopidae; genus Mormoops; species Mormoops blainvillei. The sequence goes on along the minus strand of PVJD01003021.1, from coordinate 48,647 downwards.
CATGAAAATCAACACTCACTGAGAGTAAGTTAAATAAGTTACGAAAAATATCATAGATATCATATGTGCTCAGTACATGGTAACTGCCTTTATACTAGCAGATACTAAATTATACTGTCAGTATTAGAACAATTAGTAACCCAGGTTTGCTGTGTCCAGAGCAAGTGACTGTCCATTGCCCTATATGGGGTGTCCTTGGCTAAGAAACTCTAGAAAGAGTGGGATTCAGTTTCTATGCTTGGGTTGAAATTCACACAAGGACAGGGCAGAATAACTGAGAGCAGCACATTTTGGAGTAATCAGGTCAAGGGGTCCTGAAAAGACTTAAGCGTGGCCTCAGGCTGCATTTTTCACTTAGGCTCTGGTTGTGAGCTGTGTGGGGCATGGGGGAGAGAATACAAATGTTTTCCTCTGCAGAATTTCCTCTTACAATGTGCAGGCCTGTTTTCCTCATGGATTTAGAGAAAGGGGCATGAACACAGTGTAGGTTCTATCACATACACTGTAGCTGCAGCAATTACACCATTTTGGATAATTGTCTTGTAATTGCTTCTGTGATTTAAAATCTAATGTTATCCTCCAATTGTTCTGATGTCTCTTCATGAATAATGCAATTGTCCCGTGAGTCCTCTGCCTGTTTCCCGTTTAGATTGGCCCTGTATTTGAGTTATGCACCATTGTCTTACACACCATTGTCTCACAAAACTAATGTGGCAGAGACAATATAGGGAATAATTAGGACTTGCTTAATTATGGGAAATAGGAATGTAAGTGGGTAAGGTATAAAGTTCTTCTCTGGAACTATTTCTACCCTCTAGTTGGCCTATAGGTAATGGGGGGGGCAGATATTTTTTGAGATTATTCATCTATTGTACTCTGTGTATATGCTGGACATGCTTACTCTGTCTGATGTCATGTGAATTTCCTTTTCAGAACAGAAGGAAAACAGATTTTTCCATAGGGTGACTTTTCTCAGTTGTTTTCATCAACTGAGTTGTCATCATCAAATGCAAGCGGTTCTGTCAACACGAGTGGCATGTCCCCATCCAAGGCAAAAATACTGATTGTTTGTATGAATAGGCAATGGCAGCTTGGATTTCTGTTTCCAATATCTGGGACTGGGTTTAAGAAAACAAAAAGAAATCACTTGTATTCAGACAAATGACGATAATGTGAGAATTTCAGTTTAGCTTCTACCCCAGAAAGGGATTTTCTCAGTCTGGTGGAGTCTCCCTCATTTATTTCCAGGCCAGTGACATGGATGCCCTCGTCACCAGGCCCTCTCAGCCCTCATGCAAGCAGGAAGAGGTGCCTGACCACCTAGCAGCGAATGAAATATCAGGCTTGGTCCACCATAGTGTTCTTCTTGCATTAAGGCCCCAGTGACGTTTCTGAGACACCGCCAAGCTCGCACTGCCCCTTTGGAGGATAGCTGTTCCCTGAGCACTCCACGGCCCTCGCTGCTGTCACCACAAAGTACAGAATCCCCAGCTCGACACCAAGGTCCTGCAAAAACCTGCCCATTCTTGACAGTCCCAGTCTGCGGGCCCGCCATATGCCCTCCTGGACCTGGCTCCCCTTTGGACCTTTGAACACGTTTTTCTTAGAGGTCAATATTTCTAAGAAGTTTTCTTGATTCTTTAAGCTTTGGTGTTGCCCCTTTTATATCCTTCCATAGCCTCCTGCAGTGAGCCCGATCACAGCATTTCTCATATCGCAGTATAATTTCCTAGTCATTTGTCTGTCTCCTTTAGAGACAGACACCTGGGCGAGCAGGATTAAGGGTCCAATCCAGCTCGACACACACTTGCCATCAAGGAATATCCGGTAAAAGAGGGAATGAATGACGGAATGATAAATGACTCTTCATCCTCCTGGCCTCGGTCAGGCAGGGAAAGCACGGCGTCCACAGTGAGTCTGCAGGATCAAAGGCTGCCCGCTATGGCCGGAGTGCCGAGTGCCTGGGCCCGGTGAGCAACGCCTGTCAGCCCAGAATGTGTTCCCTTCACACAGGCGCAGACTACCCCAGGGAGTAGGGTGGCAGCTACAGAACCTCCCAAATCAGCCATAGGAGATGGACTTAGACAGGAGCTGACCAGACAGGAAGCTTTTTAGAACCCTGGGATAGGACAGACAAAGGAGTATTCAGCAATCCGGGGTTCAGGGTGCCTCCTTTTTGGGTCTGAGGCACTTGGGTTAGCTCTGCAGCCAGAGGCTGCTCGACCCGAGGTAACTGTGGGGTAGGTATGGTAGGCTGTCACCTGAGAGGGGGATTCGGTGATAGGCCAAATGCTTCTCCAGCCTGACCCAGAACTGGCGGGAAAGCTGCTACCAGGGAAGCAAGTCCGGGCTTTGGGAGGCTGGGTTGGGGTCACATAATCTCTCAAGAAAGAGCGGGGCCCAACGACTTCACAGGGCGTGTTTGAATGTGACAAGTGGTCTGTAAGACAATTTTATTCCACACAGTAGGGGTGGTTGTAGAACCTTGATTGGGCCTACACACTCGGTAGGCGGTTATTTAGCATTTGAATGAGTAATCAGAAGCCCCCACTCTCAAGGTGCTGTCACCACAAGCTTCAGGCCAGCCTCAACCTTATTCATCTCCAGTTGTCACCAGAGGGTTGTTGTTTGTCATAATGAATATTAGTAAAGATTTTCACTGGTGAAACCAGCAGAGTTGACATATGAGTTGACTAGAACTATCGTACAGGTGCCTTCCTGGATGAACAGGTGATCCCAGCAGCCTATATACCCTTCGAAGAGTCAGCCGGGACCCAAGGAATCCATCCCGTGTTGAGTCATTTCCAGGGAGTTCTGTCTGCCACTAGAAGGTTAGCTGAAGCAAGGTGCTGTCCTCTACCTGCATGAGAGATGCTCATCAGAGACTGAAAGGAAGAATGGCTGAAACTTCATCAAACCCTACAACAGACATATGGCCGTTTTACACCTGCCGATAGAAATGTGTGTGAGGGCACTCACTCTGAGGCCAGCTTCACTGTACCAAATGGCCTCAGGGATGGGCATAGGAGATCTAACACAGGGGCCGTCACCGATAGTCGTCAGCAAAGAACCTAATAATTGTGAGTGTCCAAGATGCTTTAGATCCATTTGCAACATTATGTTAAGGATGAAAGGAGGGGCCTCGGGACCAGCAGTCACTCTCAAGTAAAATGTCAGAGCTCTTACAAGACAGTCTGAACTGGTATAGTGCAAAATTTTGGTCAACCTTTGGAGTTCTTACAGTGCTGCAAGGAAATAGCCTTGGGGTTTCTCAGGAGGTGAGCTTACCCTCCTTACGAGCAATGTTTGCGTTGGACCTCTAACGTTCACCGTACACAAAAATTAATTCAAAAAATGGACCAGACTTCAGCGTAGACTTGAAACCATAAAACTCCTAGAAGAAACCATAGGCAGTAAGCTCTTTGACACTGGTCTTAGTGAGATGATTTTTAGGTTTCACACCAAAAGCAAAGGCACCAAAAGCGAAAATAAACACACGGGAGTACATCAAACTAAAACTCTCCTGCACAGCAAAAGAGCCATTAACAAAATGGAAAGGCAACCTACTGAGTGGGAGAAAATATTTGCAAAGCATATATCTGGTAAAGGGTTCATATCCAAAATAGGTAAAGAACTCACACAATTTAATAGGAAAAACCCCCAAACAATCCAGTCAAAAAAATAGGCAGAAGATCTAAATAGACATTTTTTTCCCTAAAGAAAACATACAGATGACCAACAGGTACATGAAAAGATATTCAAATTATTAATCATCAGGGAAATGTAAATCAAAACCATAATAAGATATCACCTCAAACCTGTTAACATGGCTATTATGAAAAAGACAAGAAGTAAGTGTTGAAAAAAATATGGAAAAGGGGAACACTTGTGCACTACTGGTAGGAATGTAAATTGGTACAGCCACTAAGGAAAACAATATGAAGATTCCTCAAAAAACTAAAAATAGAACTACTATATGATCCAGCAATTCCACTTCTGGTTGCTTATTAAAAAAAACAAAAAACAACAGAACACTAATTTGATATGATATCTGCACGTTCATTGCAGCATTAAGTACATAGCCAAGAAATGGAAACAACTTAATTGTCGACAGATGAATTGATAAAGAATTGTAGTGCATATATACAATGCACTATTTTTAAAAAACAGAATCAAATCTTGCCATTTGCAACAAAATGGATGGGCTTTGCGGGCATTATGCTAAGTGAAATAAGTCTTTCAGAGAAAAACAAATACGACCGGATCTCACTTTTCTGTGGAATCTTAAAAAAAAAAAAAACCCCATTAATCTCATAGATACAGAAAACAGATTGGTGGTTTCCAGAAGTGTGTGTGTCAGCAGGGGGCAGGGTAGGCAAAATGGGTAAAGGGAGTCAAAAATTACAAACTTCCCATTATAAAATCAGTCAGTCATGGGGATGTAATGCACAGCATGGAGACTATAGTTACTAATACTGTATTGCATATTTGAAAATTGATGAGAGTGAATCTTTAAAAAAATCTCATCACATGAAAAAATTCTATAATTACCTATGTTGAAGGGTTTTGACTACACATACCATGGTAATCATTTCACAGTGTAGTCACACGTGGGACGTTCTGGGCTATGACAGGCCTCATATACAGTGGTGGTCTGTCCCATAAAATGACAATGGAGCCAAAAGTCCCTATCAGCTGTTGACGGAGATGGAAGTCCTCGTGACTTCGTAGCACAGCCCATCACTCACGTGTCTGTAAGCACGTCCGCTGCAGTGCCTGCCTTACAGAAGCACAGCACAGACAGCTGTGCACGGTCCATAGAGCCTGACGATGATGATGAATGACCTTGTTACTGGTTTATGGGTCTACCATACTGGAGGGTATCTTTTTTCCTATTTTATAGTGTATTCTTATTACTTAGTAACAAAAAGTTGGCAGTAAAAGAGTACGTCATGTTACACTGCCAGCAGCCTCATACATCTCATGTTTACTGCGTCTCTTAATTGCATCGCCTGTCTTGTGCTTGATTTAATCTCATACTGTTTATAAATTTAGCGTAGCCTAAGTGTACAGCATTTACAAAGTCTACAGGAGTGGACAGTAATGTGCCAGGCCCTCCAATGCACTCACCACTCACTCACTGACGTACCCAAAGCAACTTCAAGTACTGCAAGCTCCATTCCTGGTAAGTGTCCTACGCAGATGCACCATTTTTTATCTTTTATATGGTATTATTACTGTACCCTTTCTATGCTTATATAGGTTTAGATACACAAAGATGTACCATTGTATTACAACTGAATACAGCGTTCAGTACAAGAACATGCTATATAGGTTTATAGCCGTGGCACAATAGGCTATACACTACATAGCCTAGGTGTGCGGTAAGTTAGGTCATCAAGGTGTGTATAAGTGCACCTCTGATGTTCACGCGATGACGAAATCACATAATGAAGCATTTCCTAGAATGCATCCTCATCATTAAGCAGCACATGGCTGTATGTAAATATCGAGTTGCTAGGCTACACATCTGAAAGTAACATGTCAATTATACCTATGCCAATTTACATTGGCATTCAGACATTCACGTATTTCAACAAATACATGCTGACATTTCATTTACTATCCAACAAATGTTTATCGAGTACATATTAGGGACCCAGACACTAAAAATTTTAAGCAAGCCTGTGGCTATGATTGGTAGAATTATAAACCAAGTCTTCTGAGGACAAAAAGAACTAGCTGTTTTGCACAGGCCCAAGGAGGGGGCGGGGGGCCAACGAGCCAGCAACCTGTATCCTACCCCCACCGCGGCTCATGAATCCGGCTGGCTCTCAGACCCAGGCTAGGGGGCCTTCGATGACACTGGCAGCCTGAGGTTTTCCAGAGGTTGGTCCAGGTCCCATTAGGCAGATTCATGCTGACAACAGCTGGAACTTGACAGGCTTCCCAGCATTGAAGACAGGTGAGCTTGATACCTGTTGTGGTGACAGCTCTGATATGTCATCCTGATATTATTTCTAGGTTTGTGCTGGGTCTGGGATTTCCCTGGAGATTTGCACTTGAAAGGGAGCCAAATTGATTGGCATGAACAGATGATCAGTGAGAAAAACAGACCACTGCATGCCTAGTCTACATCTTGGACAAAAACGTCTCAAAAATGGGCAAGAAGGGATGACATTCCCACCTAGCTGCAGAAAGGACTCCCACAGCCCTTCCAGGATTTGGCACAGTCTCAATTACACTTTTAATGTTTGATGCTTAACGGTTTGTTTAAAAAAAAAAACAAAAACCAATGGCAATTGTTGTGCAATTGATTAATTTCCTTCAAGGAGTGCAGTGTGCGTGCATGTTGAGCACTTCCTAGTGGACGCTTAGGAGCGAGGGATGCCACTGCTAGGTGCAAATCACTCTCAGTTGACCTCAGACTAGACCTCTCTCCTCTGTCCAGACCGGCATCTCTATTAGTGAGCCATCTGTCCTTACCTCTTACCCTGCTCCTCTCCAGAGTCCCCTCCTCACTTCAGTACCAAGCCCAGAGCCTAGGCCATTGTAGGTATAAACAGAAAAGTCAAACTGACTTGCCTAGCCTCCCCGCACTCAACTCCCTGACTAATCTGAGAGCCGTGCTGGGTACTTCCCAGCACTTTTATCCCATTCTTTCTCCTGCCGGCACGCTTTCCCAGAATTCCTGGGGCTCGGCCTCTGGCCCCACCCCCGACCCCACTCTGGTTCACTCCCAGGGCCACAGAGCCTGATGTTCTATATTGGAGGTCCCCTAGAAATCCTCACCTCTGAAGAAAGAGAAGCAAAGCTGAACCAGAGATCAGCAAGAACCACAGCAGCTGTGAAGTCAGAACTTCTTGCCTCCTGCTTTTGTGAACCAAATACCGAACACACCCTCTTCTGGTTCGAACCCAATCTGAAACCAGAGCTCTCGGTGGTCAGGAAATTGCCATTCTCGACTCCCAGGTACCAATTCTCAGACTTCTCCCAAGACCGATTAGATGTTTGGAAGACGGGTGCATGAGGTCCAGTAGTACTTTAAATAAATCACTGGGAGTATTGAGTGGTGATAGGGAAAAACCTGGAAATTTAAAAAACAAAAAAGTGAGGCGGGCAAGAGAATGAGAATAAATTCTTCACAGTACAAGACTTTGTGCAGGTGACCCTCCAAGACTAAGGTGCAGATTGGTGGCTAATCATTCATTCATTCAGCATTCATTGAGAAAAGCAGTGAGAGGCTGAACACCCCAAATTAGGGAGCAGCTTTGGCCTCTCTTCGGCAAAGCTCTTAGGTTCCTCAGCTGCTGAGGCTCGTCCAGTCTTGCAATCTGTGATTACTGAGAAGGAGACCTGCTTGGACTACACTGAGTCTGGCTGTGGCCGTTCGGAGTTTTCTCTGCGGCCAAAAGTCTCCTTGTCCTTCCCTGGGGAAGTTGTTCACACAGTTCGATCACACATACATACAGTAAATGCTCACTTTTTTCTCCTGCTCCTCTCCCTGACTCATGCAGGGTGGTGGGAGGCCAGTATCCTGGGCGTTCAGGGCTCCTGGTTTCCCCGAGGCCCAGGTCCTAAACAGCATCGTGCTTGTCCTTAAGCAGCCATTTTCCATCTTTTCCCCTAAAGAGCCGTGAGGCTCCGTACCTTGTTCTTATCATGTCGCCTCCAGAAGATGTGACTTGTTTAGCCAGTTTAGTCCACCATCATCTGGGAGAGACCACTGCTTGGCTCTGCTCTGGGAGCTGTAGATGGAAATATGAGGGGTACATCTCCTGTCTTTCAGGGGTGTGCACCCTGATAGGGAAGACAGAATACAAAGAAACTATAGCTGACCTTTCAATGACAGAGGCCTGAACTTCACGGGTCCACTTATACATGGGTTTGTTTTTTTTTTCAATACATAGTTTAAATGTATTTTTTCTTCCTCACGATTTTCTTCATGTTTTCTTTTCTCTAAGCTTCCATTATGGCAAGAATATAGTGTATCATACATATAATATACAGAATATGTTTTTATGGACTGTTTATGTTATAGGTAAGGTTTAGGTTAACAGTAAGCTATTACTAGTGAAGTTTTGGGGAATTCAAAATTAATATGAGGTCAGGGAGAGGGGGTTTGTGCCCCTTAGCCTTGCATAATTCACAGGTCAACTGTATTTCAATGTAATAAATGGGTCATGAGGGCTTTGAGTGCGGTTTCTTCAGGTATGCGGGGAGGTGAGGACAGCTTCATAGAGAAGCTTCATTGTGTCCTCAAGACAGTCGGCCTTTCAGGACCCACAGGGTGGGAGGGGTGCCTGGCAGAGGAATCAGCCGAGCTCTGTATTGTACGTCAGTTTGCCTGGAGGGCACGAATGGGTGGGAGAGAATGGTGGCTAAAGGGATTAGGAGGAGAAGATGATTATGCTTTAACTCCTCAGAGTTTAATTTTTCTAAACTGTAAATCTAATTATGTAATCATCCTGCTTACATCTGTTGATTAGTCTTTATTGCCCTCATGAGAAAAATTGCTCTGTTCACAAAGTAGCCAGAAGCCTGCAGAGACTGAGAGTGGAGGCAGGGCGCTCCTCGGGGGGCCATTGCAGAAGCCCTGGATAGGTGACGGGGCCTCAGCCAGGGAGTGCAGTAGACATACCTTTGACATAGGAGGAAAGAGGGTCACAGAGAGAAAAGTAGCACGGACTTTAACGGGGGCACATGCCATCAGGATGGGGGCACATAACTTTTTCAATGTTTTCTCCCTCATTCCTAAACCGGGGTCAAGCCCTCGATGCTGCACCCTGAAGACTCTGCCCTGAACTCTAAAGGGCCAGAGTTTAGACCTCTTCCTGATTCTGCAGCCCACCCACCGGGTGCAATTCAGCCAGCCACTGCCCGCTCCGGGTCTGAAATTGCCAACGTTAGGCTGAGACTATATTACCATCTTCGGTATTTTAGCCTCTTTGAAATAGCACAAAGGCAAAATACATTTATAAGGTAATTTCACTTCACAGTCAAGTGGACCTAAGTCTAAATAAAGCCTCTTCTACTGCCCAGCTATGTGAACCTAGTATCTTTGAGCTTCAGTTTCCTTATCCGTAAAATGGAGATAATGCTGATCTCTTTCTTACGGTGAGGATTATACGGGATTCTCCTGCGCAGTGCCCGGCTCGAGGCAGGTGATCAGTGTCTGCTTTCTGCCATTGTCTTCTCGTCCTCTCCCTGTCTTGTGCTGCCGGACTCCACTCGCTGGGAGGTAAAGTGCTCGCCTATAGTCAAAATGATTCTCCCAAGGCCACAGAAGACAATAACAAAGAAACAGGTGATACCTCTCTGTCTAATGGGTTTCCGGGCTGCTTATGAGCAAGACTGTCTCCCCATGAGGAATTATTATCACACTTCTTCCATTTAATCTATTTGCATAATATCTCTGTGGTCTCGACTGACTCAGAACTGAAAGAATAGTCAGAATTAAGAGGTTTTCTGACATTGAAATAAGCTGAAAGGTAAGTCATCCTGATAGAATGACTTCCCCTGCCTACCATAACCGGCTATTGCTCAGGAAACATTCCCAATATTTACACATCTGAAGGAACCTGGCAATTCACTATCATTTTATTAGAATGGTATTTATAATTCATAAGCGTAAAGTCATCAGAGTTTTTGGAATGGGATGCTTAAGAATTAGAAATGAATCTATAGTAGCTGTAATGCAGACTTCAGACAGGATGAAATAAAACCATTTAGAACAAGCACAATGCAATGAGAAGACACTGAGATAAATGAAGTTACATTATCAAAATGTGCTTTTTGGGCAAATGCTTAATACAAGGAGGGGTGACTCTCTTTTGAAAACCAAACTTGGAGGCTTAATGCCTGAAGGACTAGGTGATGCTGATGATGTCGCCAATATTGGCATATGAACTAAATACATCTGTCAATTAATTTATTTATCTAGATAACTGTCAACCAAAGCCCCTTTGTCTCTATACTTTGTGAGCAGGGGTATAGCTATGAGATTCCTACACTTGGCCAACTTTCAGGACACAGAATTCATTGCAGACATAGACTACACAATAAAACCAGTACATTTGAGAAGAAATACACAAAATGAAGCAAATTGCGAGTTAGTAATGGGGAACCTTAATGGTAAATGTTCAACACCTAATACCGAGAAATTAGAAGAGCCACAGTAGTTTGCTTTTGTTGGGCCATGTAAATAGGCCTAATGTAAACAAAGTGATGAAGTTACTGCACTGCAGATCTTCTGTGTCTCTAGTGTGCATAAAACCACTCTGTCTGGGCTAGTTTTGGTGGATACCTTCCAGAAGCAGTTAGGTTAATGTGGACATATGGAAGACCCCTTTTCCAGGACCTTCCAGTCACCAAGCTTCTGGTATCCTAATTTATAAAATAGATCTTTTTTCCAGCTAAAATATTGTTTTGACTTAGTTCAGCCCAATTTCAAGTGTCTTCATGAGTAGAGAAAGCAAACTTTCCCAGGGTCTGATCTGTCACCTGGACGGGAAGATACCCGGTTAGCAGAACTGCAGAAATAGGAAATAAAATTCTAAGTAGGAATGATACAGGGATCTGATTAAGATAATTCAGATAGCTGGGGAGAAGTAGGGAGCGGCCGAAGGAGGAGCCTGCCCGAGGCAATTGTGTGCGGTCTAGGACGGGATTGGCTGAGAAGCTGAGCGCCGCCAGGGCCAATGGAAATAAAAAGGGCTGGCTCTCCGGCTCAGGGAGTTCTCAGGCTCCTCATCTGACTTCCTCTCAGGCCCTGGCGCCGGCGCTGGCGCTGGCGCCGAGGCCTGAATTTCAGGACGTGCTGCAGCTGCCTGCGTTTCCCAACCGACTACATTTTGCATGAAGGAACTCTGGGCACAGCCTGGGATCAGGCGGGCCTGGCAGCAGGTGGCAACGTTCTTCTTCTTGGGGTGTTCTAGCGGGAACAGGCTCTGAGGCAGAAGCCTGCCATTCTTCCAAAACTGTCATTTTTGTATATTACGTTGTTTTTAGTTTGTAAACTAGCACCATAGAAACAAGATAACTAAAAACAGGGAAAAGAGAACTCAGGTGTTAGAGGCTAGCCTTAATTGATAGGCTTTAAGTGATTAAAATTGTGACTTGATAGGCTTAAGTCACTGCTTTGGAATAAAGACTCCTTTCCTTTCTCACCAAACCTGTGCCTCTGGAATTTTTGCCTAGAGGGCAACCTTGGACAGCAGGACCCTAACTGCTGTTTGGTAACAGGAAAACGTTATTTCTTCGCAACAGATACTTAGAGAGCATCTTGCATGACGCCGTCTTGGAGCGCGAATGGACCGTGATAACTGCTTTCACTGAGTCAACAGCATAAGGCGGAAAACAAGGACGGGCTCACCCCACACCGCACCAGGGAGCTGGAGGGGAAGCACTGGAGGAAGACAAAGGACTTAATACTTTAGTGACTTTAAATTAGTGACTTCCGGCACAAGTAACCTTAGCTGAGGTGGGGAATGAGGACAAAGGGGAAACAGTCCTTACCTTTGTGTTCCAAAGCTTGACAGCTTTAGGCAGTGTGGGAAGTTCTCGTCAAAGCCTGTTAAAATGGAAAGCAGCTCCTCTGAACTATTCAAGCCTCATTCATTCAACGATATTTCCTGAGCACCTTCTGTTAATGAGTCCTCACCTCCGTGCTATGGGTGGGCATTTTTGCCTTTATGTACAGATGGCTCAGAGGAGTAAAACGAGTTGTCTAAACCACACAGCGAGTCCGTAGGCAGTGGACCTGGAATTTTAATCAAGACATGTTCTTTTCTAAAAACAACATCCTTATCCCATCTAGAACACATTTCCTTTTCAGAAGTCCCGTAGGCATCATTCTAGTGCAGAGCCTTCAACTTAGATGTGGGATGTGAGGCTCAGGCAGGTCTGATTCAATCTGATTTGAGTCCAGAAACATTTGCGTGCCAGGCACTGTGCAAGAAGGACCTACACCTCTAGGAACTCTCGGGCCACCTGCGGTTACACACTGATGCCCTCGCACAATAGGCTATTGCCATACACAAGCAGTGGGTTCACAGACCCTCCATGGATCCTGCTGATCGATCTGACCACAAGCGCCTCCACTGAGCGTCCATCCAACAAAGGAAGCCCCTGGTAATATTTACATAATAATTTTTCTCCTCCAGTGCCTCAAGGGAAGAGTCCTGTCAGGATTGCGGTTAATTTTGAGACTCCCAATCTCTAGTCACTTTGGATCATAGGCCAGACAGGAATATAAATCCCCAAATAAGGGGATTCTGAACTTCAGAGGCAGGGTAGGGCACAAGCTGGAGACTGAAATTGTCCAAGCTGCCCCACCTCTAGCCCCAGGGTCTTCTCAAAGAAGCACCTCAGGGGAAGAACTGGAGCAAAGGAGGGGCACCTTTCCTCTGTGGTTCAACGAGGGTGGAGAAGAAAGCAGGAGGAGATGTGATAAAGCTGGTGATAAGAAGAGAATGCTAAGGACACAGTTAAAATTAAATGTCCCGGGGGACTTCCTTTTAAAGACAGCAGGTGTTTGAGAAGTCAGTAGAGGATATCAGCACAGAACGTCCTACTTATTCATTCATTTAATCAATCAGTCATTCTTTAAGGTAGCAATGGAAAAGTACACATTTTCAATTCTAACTTTTTTCATTGCAAAGCATGTGATGTAGAGAAAACCAGGTTGTAGATGCCTCACATTTGTGATCACCCTCCCCTCCCTTGATTCTAGACATCCTAAATTCAGGTTCTGCCTCTCGTTTATCACTGTATAAATTCGAGTGAGCTTTTGATACTCTCTGAATCATATGCTCTTTGCCTGTAGAACACATCCAGTACTATCCCTGCCCTGGCCCTCCGAGGGTCCTTAGGAGAGTGAGATAATGGGTTGGACATGAAACCGTAGGCTCCATAAGGGATCCACAGAGCAACTGTACTCAAAGTGAGTAGAGAGTGAGAGCTTTAAACTTAACTCTGCAGTGCTGGCAAAAATAGATGTTATTCTCAGAGCACTGGAGAAGAAAAGTGATTATGTAAATGTTACCAGGTGCTTCCTTTGTTGGATGGATGCTCAGGGATCGTGACAGGCTCATTCAGTGCTGTTTCCAAGATGCCATTCACAGTGATTTGCACAGTTCATTAAATGAAGGATGTGCTCAGATGTCTGTTGCGTCCGTTTATTAGTTAATATTTAAAGCACCTTATACATCTGAATGCAAGCTATCAGTCCATGAATACATACATGTTTTATGAATACCTTGGTTTTCTTTGGAAATAATTTCATTTGATCTACTGAGAGATGGTAAGATGGTAAGAGAATAAAACAAAGTTTTCCTTCCTCTGGGATGCTCCTAAGGCAAGTGCACTCCCCTCCCTTGCCTCCCCAGACACACATCTGTCCTATTCCAGATGTTAATGCTCCAGAGTTGACAGTACATCAGGTGAACAACCAAAACATTATCCTGAGAAATGTCAGATTTCACTGCATAGTGTTTAAAATTTAACTGTTATTTAGCATTTACAGATAACACACATAATTACAAATTGTTTTACAATCACTTTATAGTTGCTGTGTGAGAGATAATTAAAACAAAACCATTTTCAATGAAGCTACTCAAAGGGACAAAGCTGTTGTGCCAATAATGTGCTATATAAATGCAAATTACCAAGATTTGTATTATAGTGAAAACTGCCTATATCATTTTTCATGAGACCAACATGTAAATATTATAATAGTTCCTGATTTATAGGGCACTTTCTCCCTAAAAGATAGCTAGCCATGCATTATTAAACAGATCTTCCCAACTCTCAGGGATGAGTAAATCCATTTATTCACTGAGCCTCTCGGTCAGGTCCTACAACAATGCCCAGCTGGTAATAAGTCCTCAGTGTTTAACAACTGACTGACTGAATGAATGAATGAGGTAGCATTTTAACAAGATTCATAAACATCATTAACCTTCAGGCAGAGAATGAGGGTGGGGGAGGGGATGGTTATAAAGTAGAAAAAGTCAAAGTCGAAACAGTTGATGAACTGCGGAGGTCAAAAGATTTGGCAAGAACAGAAAGAATGAAAACAGAAGGAACACGAGCTAAGATTCGTCAGGTGGTGAGTTGACGCTATCACCGACGTATAGAGGAATTTCTAATACTCAAAAAATGAAACTCTAAAAGGAAGAAATAATGAAGAAAATTCACTAGTAATTGGTGAGGTTAATGTTCTGGAGAAGTAACCCCAACTGAGCAATAATCTGCACATTTTAAGTGCCTGAGAAGCCAATAAAAATGTAATCTCAGGAGAATTGTGTGTCATTAGCACGGATAAAGCCGCAGCCTCATCAGCAGCGCGAACGGCGCAAACCCTGGTTTGGTTCTGCAGGGTCCCTGTCTCAGAGGCAAAAGCGCATCTTAGACTCGCCGCGCACATTTAGGGAACCCTTTTTTAGAGGCATACTGTTAGTCACTTGTGGAACTAATGTACTGAGAAAAACAGTTTGGAAAATACTGGTTTAGAGCACAGGAAATTCGAACAGAAGAGCAGGCCCTGCGGTGGCCATGTTTCTCATAAGGAAACAAATCACACTCCTGTTTATCTTTGGCACTTCACAATCATAAGAGATGTTTTGAAACCTTTTTGAATCCCCGGATTTCTAAATACCACCTATAGCATATCATTCTTTTTAAATAAAATGTCGTATGACTGTATCTGGGACATTTAAATCATCTCTTTGGCCTTTATTGATTTTTACACATGGGAACGAAGTCTTTATAGTGAAGCTATTGCTGTCATTTTTTCACACAATTTGAGAACAAAACAGTGCCCTGTCTCTGACCAGTGGGTCCCCGTGGGCTATGCCTCAGAGGAGCTGGGAGTCCCGCATGCCGCACCGCCCCCTGGCGCTGGATTGGGAGGGTAAAGGACTCACGCCTCCGACTGACTGAGTCTGATGTTAGTTGAACAAAGCAGGGGCCTGACGAGTAAACTGCAAAGATTATCACTACAGTTGCCACATCAACGACTTGCTTAACTGTAAAAGAACAAGAATAAAATAAGAAAAAAGAACATTGACCTTCTGACAGAGTTTTCAGCACTTTTCATGGATTGCTTCATTTCATCCTCACGGCGGCCCTGTGAGCTGGGCTCCATTACAATCCTTTTTCCCACTGAGGCCACTGAGACGAAGAATCTCATTGGAATATTGCTTTCCTAGTATAATGCAAAGAGCTTCGCCATTACCAGGCCTTTGTAGAAAGAGTGGCATTTTACCTTGGCTTTTGAGAGAACATCAGATATTTTCAATCTTAATAAATAGGCTAGAACTCTAAGCAAAGGGAGATTTAAAAGATCCCTTGTGCTCAAAATGGAGGTCACAAGGTCAACTTTTGAAATATCAGTAGCCCTCTTCCCTCCAAGAACTAACAGCACAGAATTGGTCAAACGGTCGCAGTTTTCACGTATGGCCTATAGGCACAGAATGATTTTTACTTTTTGAAATAGTTGGAAAAAATCAAAGGAAAAATAATAGTTAATGTATGCGAAAATAGATGAAATTCAAATTTCAGTGTGCCTAAATAAGTTTTCATTGGAACACGGCCACATCTCTTCATTTACCTGCGTCACTGGCTGTCTGGGGGCGACACCAGCAGAGTCGAGTAGTTACAATAGGCCCATGGCACCTGAAATAGCTGGGCTTTTATGGATAAGTTTGTTTGATTTAGAGCATTGTGCTTTTTAGCGTTCCTTCATCAAATATTTTTGAGCACCACCTTCTCCAGGCACTAAGGAGACTGAGATCCAGGGAGGCAGGGAAAAAGATGAATGGCCAGACCTACAGCATCCAAAAAAATATCGCTGTGCTTTAAAGAGAGATGGGTGCACAGCTAGGCGAGCGCCAGGGTGGGGAGTGGTAACTGGGGGTGAGCGGGTCAGAAGGCTCAGCACAGGTTTCAGCAAAGAGACCATAGTCCACCAGGCTCTCCAACATAACAACTACACAATGAGATGTAGGGTAGACCATCTAACATCACTATTTTGCAGATGGAGATACAGAAGCTCACACAGGCCAATGGCTTGCTGAAGGCCAATTGGCAAAGGAGGCTCAGGGCAAGGCTAGAACCTACTTCCAGGCTTCCCATGTCCAGGCCCATGTGACCTACAGGAGGCAGCTGCGTGAAAATCAGGGAAGAACCACCTGTGCGAGGGGTGAGAGGCCAAGCAGAGGGAAAAGGCTAGGTGACGGTCCCACGGAGAAGATCAGATTTAGTCATGAGACAACTAAGAAACTTCAAGGAGTGGAAACTCGAAGTGCTTGCTGATACACGAAAAGTGTGACTTCTGAATGACCATTCAAGAAGATAGGCCATTTTTTTACAAACTGGAAGTGTTCCGAGAACTTTGTGCTGTATCTGTATTTTAAGCAAACTGATTGGGAGGGTGAAGGACTCACGCCGAAGCCTGGATTTTACCTGCTTTGAAATCGTTGGGACCATCCCAGGTTTTCAGCCTGGTTTATTTCCACCACTCTGGTTTGGGACACATTCAAGGAAGCCTGGAAAGAAAGGGTTGTCCTTTCAAGTTCAGCCATTTTCCAAGCATTTGTTTTGTTTTAGCAAATGTGTTCAATGTTTACCATGTGTCAGAAACTTTTACATTACATCATTTCAATAAATCATAGTTATGAGTCAATGGCAACTGTGTTGAGGATACAAATATTTTCACTCATTTCATTCTTCTAGCAACCCTAAGTGGAAGAGGAAAAGAGAATTGACCTTAATCGACTGCCAGTTATAGAATTAAGAAGGTATTTCTCATTTTTTGCAGTTATGAATAATGCTGCAGAGAATAACACCAGTTTTCCTAAAACAACACTGAAATAAAAACATTTTATCATGCAAAAATATTTATCTAAGTTGTTGATTAACATTGACATCTTGACACCACCTAAGACTACCTTGTATTCCTCCGGTGGCTTCTGAATGTCCCCGGGAGAGGTCATAGATGAAGCTGGTGCTGAACCTGGCCTTGGTAACGGCACCCCTCCCTCTGCCCTCTGCCCCCAGGGGAGAACATCGGCATCTGTTGAAAATCTGTAGCCGGGGACATAGTGCTGAGGAACTCCATAGCCTTGGAGTCCACGTCCAGCTCTTGCCCCCTTCTCCTCCCCTCATCCTGTCCCCACAAGCTCTAACCCTGACTCGGCTTACACTGCACCTGGGGGTCCTTGGAGCTTCACTGCTGGTGAGCCTATGGCCAGAGAGGAGGAAGGAGGTTCTCTACTTTCACTAGTTTCACTTTGGGATTCGGATTTTTCCATTCTAACAGTGGAGATCTACCAGGTGAAAGGAGAGCATTTGCAGAAAGTCAATATTCTTGCTAATTAAAGTTTATAGCATGTGAAAAATTCATCTTTAAGGAGCTTACAGTTTATTTTCCCATCCAGGCCCCTTGATGTTGTGATTAGTAAATGAAAATTCAATAACTTTCTTTATCATGGGATGCTCTTTGTTTTATCTCTGCATTCCTCAAAGCCTACAAGAGGAGACTGAATGTAGAAATTAGACATGAGAATATTAGTTAATCCCAGGGATCGATAATCCCAGGGAGGCACAGGAAGGTTTGGGCTTCTACATACAGCACAACTTTACATACAGAGCAGAAGCTGCCTGCAAATGTAACTCGAGCTTTGCTACTTGCCAGCCGTGTCGTCTTGGGGAAGTCATTCAAATTTTCTGAGTCCCAGTTTCCTCTTCCATAAAATAAGGATCATGCCAGTACTTCTCTTTAGTACCAGTACCTAGGATCAGGAATATTAAAGGAATTAATCCATAGAAAGGGCTTTAAAATAGTGCCTGAATATAAGCACCAAAGGATGCCAGCTGTTATTGTTATTTATACTTGTCACTGAATTATAGGAAGGGAGCATCCAAGTAAAGGCTGCCCCGAGGGGGGAAATCACCCTTCGTAGGCAGGTTATTCTCTTGGCAGCTGGATCTTCACCTGAAATAAGATGTGCTCACCATTGAGGGGATTGATGAACATGATCCAGGGATAAAATATATTCATTTATTTATCAGGCCCTGGAATAGACTACAGAGGTCCACATAGCATGTGTCTAAATACTTAACAATGATAAAAATCAAGGTAAAAAAAATCATTACATAAAAGGCTTTATCCTACTTTGACAAACCCATTCTCAAGGTGAATAGGAAAGTCGGGTTTGAATTTAGAGTTCTTGGACTTCTCAGGGTCCTGTGCCCCAATGTGGCAGTCAGTGCAAGGATTGCTGGCCCCAGCCCCTCCCTATGGCCCGGCCCCTCCTTTTCCTACCCCAGTTCAATTCTGCACCTGCGTCCTTGCACACTGGCATGTGGATGCTCTAGCTTGCGTGTCCCAGGTGTATGTATAGTCATCAGCCACTTTGTGAGCAGGCCTCAGTGCTCACTGGATGGCATCATCCACCTGTGTGAGGACAGAGCCAGGTAAGATGTGCATACAGGCATGGAGGTGGATCCCAGGCCTTTGGGGTAGATAATGCCAGGTTGCTGGGACCCTAGAGAAAGCACATAACCTTGGACAGAAAATTCCCCATGGCCCTGTAGACTCCTTACCCCATGGGAAGAGTTGCCTCTGGTGGAGGACAGGGACAGGACTCTGTGTTTATGGCAGTACTGCTTTGTATCCACACTGTCCTTGACACTAGAGATAGCACTGGGAGAAGACAGACACAGTATGAAATGTATACTATGAACAAAAAGGAAATGAAGGATGGAGAGGGTATGGGAAATGACTGGAGAAGAGACCTGGGAAGGGATGAGATACTTCAGGGTGTGATAGGAATTTTGTTTTGTAAGGACTTATCTAGGAACAATGGGAAGGCACTTAAGGACTTTAGGGTGGGGTATGACCTGGTGAAATCTGCATTTTAAAAGTTCTCTTTGCCTGCAGCTCAGGGTGAGTTAAGTGTGAGAAAATCGGGTGGAGAAACTGAGAAGAGAGAGCTCAGAGAAGGTACGTGGGTGGACCTGTCGGTGAGTAGAAGGCAATGGGAGCTCTGGAGGAGACGTGGTCACCTAAGTGACCTCTCATTACAGGGCTCTCACTAGGGGGAAAGGCCAGGGTTGGCTGAGCCCTGGGGAGATTCACAATGTCAGATGCCATGACTTCTCAACCCTCCACCACCAGAACCCTGGTCTCAGCTGCCATCATCCCCGTTCCCCCTAAGGCAGTCCGAGTGGTCAGAACACACATCAGATCATACCTCTCCTTGGCACAAAACCCTCCAACAGCTCCCAGCTCACTTAGAAGGAAAGCCATGGTCTTTATGGTGGACTGAGGGGCTCTAGACAATTCGGCACACATATTCCCCCATCCATCCATCCACCCCTCCCATCTGGAAGGTGGGCCCACCTCCGTAAGCGGTAAGACCCTAAGGCCTGGAAGCAGCTGCAGTGGGTGGGGAACATATCGGCTCCGCAGTCACGCTGGCTCATCTCTTACTAGCGGACCTTATTGTCAACACCTCACCTTCTCGTTCTGCATCAGGACCTCTGTGCAGGACGCCACCTCTGCCTGGAATACTTTTCCTTCCCACATGGCATGGCTTGGCTCCAGAGGTCATGACATCTTCTCCGTGAAGTGACACTGAACACCCTGTCTAACCCCCACTCACACCTAGCACTCTCCATCCACTTTTCCACTAATCCGTAAGCTTTGGGAGGATAGGAATGCTTGTCTTTCTATTTTTTATTGCTATTTTCCAACACTTAGAGAAGTGCCCTACATATACCTGGTCTTCGGTCAAATCTTTGGAATGAAAAAAATAAATGACGAGTTTAAAAAGTCAGGTAGGATGACAATAAGTTCATAAAGAAAGCTAGGCTAGATCTTCCATTTAAGCAAAATGACACCCAGTACCAGGTATTTTAAAAAATAAGTGAGAGATCGGCTTCTATTGAAGGTGAAGTGAAAGGAAGAGCGAGCTTTCGCAACCCTACATGACCAACTGGTAAGCCTCGTAAGGACCTGGGTCTTTGCTGTTTGTTTGCAGCGTATCCCCAGTGCCCGACACAGTGTCTGCAGCATATATGGTTCATCTTATATTTACCAACGAACTGACACAGAGCGCATTCAGGGATGATCTTGGCAATGGCTGTGCTGACGTGTGTAATGAGGGTGGGAGGTCAACCGAGGGTGTTGCGGGAGGATAGGGAGTGCCACGAGTTTGGACAACCCTGGAGAAAATAGGCTGCGAAGGGGAAGAGGGACATCTGTGTCACACATAGCAGTCACACAAGGCACTGCATGAGTAAAGAACACCTTCCGGAAGGGCAGGCAACAGCTGGGAGCTGTTGGAGGGTTTTGTGTCAAGGAAGAATCTGGAGGGAGGTGTGAGACCAAGGAAGATTTTTATTCTTTTAAGTTAATTTTCATATGCAACATTTTTAATTAAAAGAACTTAAAATTTTTTTTTAATATTTTTTTTTTGAGAGGGGGAAGGGAGGGAGAAAGAGAGGGAGAGAGATATCAATGTGTGGTTGCCTCTCTGGGCACCTGGTCCACAACCCAGCATGTGCCCTGACTGGGAATCAAACCAGCAACCCTTCAGTTCGCAGGCTGGCACTCAATCCACTGAACCACACCAGCCAGGGCAAAATTTTATTTTTCAGTTACGGTTGGTATTCAATATTATTTTGTATTAGTTTCAGGTATACAATGTAGTGGTTCGAGAATCGTATACTTCACAAAGTGGTACCCACTTGGCACCATACATTGATTTTTTAAGATGGAAGAGACAGAACCATGTGAAAATTCTGATTAGAAGGAGCTATGTGTGAGATTTATGGGAAAGCAAGGAGAATCAGTGTGGCTATAAATTCTTTCAGAAGGCAGGATGGCAGGGCATCAAGGTACCGCATGAGTAAAGAACCCCTTCTGGAAGGGCAGGCAAGGAGGTGGAGGGGTCAGTACAGCGTAGGTGCACCTGTGAATGTTGCCCGGATTTCCCTCCATGGCCCCTATGTTCTCTGTGTAGTAAGCAGGAGGAAGTCCATAGATTGGGAGATAGTAGGTGGAGAGGGAGGTTTGGAGCCTTGAAGGGAAAGAAGAAGACTTGACATACTAGACACAGAGTGACAGGGTGGATGCGGTAGCTTCAATAGGTTGGGGAGCATGTTTGGTGGGGCCCAAATGAGAAAATCTCTGATTATTAAATAGAATAGATCAAAACAAATATAGGAGTGTAGATCAGTGGTTTACGTCCTATGGTACTCAGTTTCCTTATCTGTTTGGAGAAAACTATGATCTCTTTCCGTTTTTATATGTTATAACTCTGTTGGAACCATGTAGGTATCAGAATGATGATGTTGGCTCCCTATAGCATCTTAAGGTAACTGAGAGGTTGCTAAGTCTCAGAGAGAAATTCCATTAGACATAGGGCTTTTGTCTATTCTATAATCTCTCCGGGAAACTAGAGTGCATTATTTCATGAACTAGAAGTGGGTAACCTGGGAATCACTGCAGTTCATTTTTTTGACTATTGTGCAAGCATTGCCCTTTACGAGCCTACCCCAGGGATCTGAAGCTTCCACTGGAAGCCCTGTGCAGCCCCTACTTCCAGGAAGCCCTGGGACTTAGAGCGAAAAGACTGCTGGATCTTAAATCATAACCTGGGTTCAAATCTTCATCTTCCACTTGGGAAAGGGAATCATGCAGTTGGAGGGGTGCTGCTCTGAGCCTCTGCTTTCTTACCTGAAGAGGACAAGAGTATGACTAGCTGACCACACACGGATACCTCCTGGAATTTTTCATGTTCTGCGAGTCAGCCACTCTAGTGAGCGTGTCTTATGTTAACTCAGGTTATCCTCAGAATCCTCTGAGAAGGTACCATTTTTATTTTGACACACGAGGTAACTGAGGCACGAAGATGGTAAGTATTTTGCCCAAGTGCACCCAGCTCCATAAGAGCTGAGCCAGCTTGACTTGAGACTGGTGTGCTCGCCACCCACTGCAGCTGCCTTCAGGCCCAGGGAGACGTACCACTTACGAAAGAATGCCCACCTTAGGGACATGTTTTTGTTTTTCTTTTAAATGATCCACAAAGCCTGCAATGTTGTTATCACAACTCTTTCGTGAATGAGGCTGAGGATACTCTCGAAAGCTAAGTCACTTGCTCAAGAGCCACTCTGTGGCAGAGCTGGGCATCAGCTGAAGTCTATAGCTTCCAAAGTCTGCTCTCTTTCTGCCACGTCAAGGTGCTCTATCAAAATAACACATAAAAATGTTTGGTAACTCATAAAATGCTGCACCAACAATAGTATTACCATTCTCGGTGGTGCTGGCTCTCTCCAGAGCTCAGAGCTTCACATTTCTTTTACTGGTAAGATAACAGTGTTTCAGAGCAGTCAGTTAATTTGCTAACATCACACAGACAGGAAATAGGAGAGCTGGGATTGGAATCAGCTGAGCCCCGCCCCAGGCAGTCACATGTTCTCTATGCCCTTCACCCTTGGGCCCAGGGGTGCTCTGCACAAAGATCGCGTATCCTTCTACAAGGTTGATTTTATTCAGAGATTTGGATAAACTACCATTTTTATGTTAAGTGTAGTGTTATATGAGTGCATCAGAATGCAGCCTTCACAGGAGTTTTTAAAATAAAACATGAGACTTCAAAATAATTTTCCTTTTGTTACTGCAGCGTAGGACCATCCCCTTAGTCCCCTGGGGGACTAGTTAGTCATCTTGGCCAGTGGCGGTACTTGGGAAGTTTGAGAAGCCCCTCCTATCTCGTGCTCCAAAATACTAGGGACAAGATGCAGAAAACACAGGGGCATTTGTATCTTCTGCCTGTTTTTGTACTGGTGGAGGCCCTGATTGCTTAGATGTGAATAAAACTGCTCAAAACAGGAGGTGAGAGGCAGAGGTGTTTTACTGTGTGTTGTTTTGCCCCCTGTAGGCACTGTTTTGCGTAATGTAAGTGGAGGCTCTAGGGGGTTGGAGAGAGAGGCTTCCTCCCTACCTGACTTCACTGCATATATTTCCCTTCTCTACCACTTGGGGTCACACGTGCCCGCAATACTGTATCATCTCCACTTAAGACAGTAAAGTTCTTTTTTTGTTTCATGAATGAAAGCTGTGTCTCGCTGAAACAGGGTGGTTTTGCACCTTTGTTGATGAACGATTAAAGGGGTTACAGGTGACAGACATTGGTGGGGGATGGTAAAAATAAGGAGACAGAGCTTGGAGTCGCAGCGCAGAAAGCTACCACCTCCCTGCTGGTGACCACTTGGGGTCAGCTTAAGTGGGTGCTAAAGTAAGTGTGGGGCAGTGTGGAGAACTGCTCTGTGTTAACCACATCTCCTTCACCTCTGGGCTAAATAGCCTTCTTATGTGCTGCTCATGGGCAGCCAGGGCGGAGAACTGGCTTAGGGTAAGGTTCTATTTTAGAGGAGAATCAACTTAATGAAAAATGTTGACTGAAGCTTGGGAAACAATTAATTTTATTGGCTCTTTCTCTTCCACTAGGCTGGGAACCTCCGTGTTCTCAGACTTTGTGTTCTGTCGACCAGTGGTCATTGGCACCAATTCAGCATCAACAGGAATCCTATTTAATTTGGGGTGCAGCAAAGAGGGGAATTTCATTCTGTACGAACAGCTCGATTGTAATACGCCAGGGCTGTGAGAACAGCATGGCTGCGGAAGAGCCCAATAGTGTTACAGCTCAATTATGAGGCAGCATGGCTGTGAAACAGCCTGACTGTTAGGAGGTCCTGGGGAGAGGCGGCCCTGGGGCCAGACCCCTCTCCTGTTAGACAGCGTGGCCCTGCGCCGTGCCAGCCTGCTCTACCCTGCGCTGGCCTGCGCCGGTGAGATGGCTCTGGTGTTTCAGCTCCAGGAGGGAAACAGTCTTTGGGCATAGGTGGAAGAGGGAATCTGTTTTATGTAAACAACAGTCCCTGCCTCAGGTCCCTGATTGCTCTGTCCTCATGGAAATGAGGGCTCCAAGCCCTTGCAGTTTGGTCCAAAAGGGGCTGCCCTGACTGGTCCGAATGGAGCTGCTCTGATTAGTCGGTGGTGAAGATGCTGACGGGGATATAGCTGCACCGCTCCAATGGGATGGGGAAGGCCTCAGTGCCAGTGGTCGAAATAGGATTTCAGGAGCTCATTTAGGAGGGCTGGCTCAGGTGGCAGGAGCACTTCGGCGCAGGAGGCAGGCAGCTTACTGCTCCCTGAGGGGTGGTTTGCATGGGAGGCCCCTGTGTGGCAATGGCTGCTAAGCCCTGGTTTCACAATTTGAGCCCAGTTAGCCACCAGGAGCCCTTCTTAGCAGGCACCTCCTTTCTTAGGTCCACAACACCCAGGACCTGGCAGAGCTCCTGGGCCATGGTAGACTTACAGTAAGTACCGGAAGGAAGCAGCTAGGGACTCAGTAAGGACAGGGAAAGGAAGGGAAGAACAAGCGGGAGGTGCATGTGGCAGATGGCACCCATCAGCTGGTATCCATGCCCTTGTGTAACCCCCTTCCCCTCTAATAAATGCAGTATTGCAAAAGCGACGGGTATCACCTCCAAGACTAGGTCACCAAAAAGCTGTAGCTCTGACATGAGCACCCTTTTCCTGCTCTGTGACTCTTGCTTTGAGGGCAGCTGCCAAGTATGAGCTGCTCATTGGGAACATGAGGCAGGGACACAGGGCGTGGACCGAATCAGAGGGAAGTGCGCTGGGACAGAGGCAGAAGTGAGGACCAGGCAACTGTGGCTTGGCGGAAGGAGTACTGGATGTTTATTTTTCTCTGTGTACACATGGATTTTATATACAGATAATATGCTGTCGTTGAAAGGATTTAGTAAGCCAAAGAGCTCTACAACCTGATGGTATTTGCTCCAAATGTCTTAAGGCTAATGAAGCTTTGGAGTCCTGAACTCAGATGCTTACAGTAGCCAGGTGGGCATGATGGATAAGTGAATCAGCCTGGGTTGGGCTCGAGGCACAGTCCTTCCTCAAGGGCAGCTGCCGCACAGCCCAGGCCATGGGGGCCAGACTGGGAGTGAGGCCAGGGATGTCAGAGCTGCTGATTTTTATTTATTTATTTATAAGTTCTCACCCGAGGACATGTTTTATTGATTTTGAGAGAGAGAGAGGGAGAGAAAGAGGGAGAGAGAAACGCTGACGTGAGAGAGAAACATTGACCGATTGCACCCGGTACACGCTCTGACAGAGATCGAACACACAACCTGGGCATGTGCCCGGACCGGGGATGGAACCCACAACCTTTTGGTGTATGGGCTGACAGCCCAACCAACTGAGCCACCCAGCCAGGGCCAGAGCTGCTGATTTTTAAACAAAAGCAACATAGACTCTCGATATTTGAAAACATGGGCTCAGAATGTTTTATACTCCCCCAAAGATCACAGCTGCCAGCAGCAGGTTTCAGAATGGCCATGGTAAATCATTTTTAAAGCATTAAGGATAAAGTTCCAGTGACTACTTCGAGGTGTGGTGTGAGGATATCTGAGGGCGTCCGTCAAAACAGCTGATTGGTCCTGCATGGTGGGTAGCATGTAGCATTAGGCGCCTGGCTTCCAGGGGCTGCCCCTCCTGGTGAGCCCACACCCACAGGCAATAATGTGCAGCGATGCTCACCCATACCCCACTCCTTCCCTGAGGGAAGACCCCTGCCCTCTAAGAAAAACCTGCCACAGCTACTGCCTTGTGTAAGTTCTCCCTCCTAAACTTGAGGCAAAATAAATCTTTTTTAAAATTATATTTTATTGATGATGCTATTACAGTTGTCCCAATATATCCCTCTGTGCACCCCCCACCCAACGATCCCCACTCACTCAGGCAATGCCCCCACCATTGCTCATGTCCAAGGGCATGCGTATAAGTCCTTTGGCTCCTCCATTTCCTATCCTGTGCTTTACATCCCCATGGCTATTCTGTAACTACCAATTTGTACCCCTCAATCCCCTCATCTCTTCACCCATTCTCCCACACCTCCCTGCCACCTGGCAATCGTCAAAATGTTATCTATATCCATGATTCTATCTCTGTTCTTCTTGTTTGCTTCATTTGCCTTTTTAGGCTCAATTGTTGTTAGACTTGTATTTATTGCCATTTTATTGTTCATAGTTTTGATCTTTTTCTTTTTCTTCAATAAGCCCCTTTAACATTTTATATAATAATGCTTTGGTGATAATAAACTCCTTTAGTTCTTTCTGGTCTGAGAAGCTCTTTACCTGCCCTCTGATTCTAAATGATAGCTTTTCTGGGTAAAGCAATCTTGGCTATAGGTCTCTGCCTTTCATGGTTTTCAATATTTCTTGCCAATCCCTTCTAGCCTGAAAAGTTTCTTTTGAGAAATCAGCTGACAGTCTTATGGGAACTCCCCTATGGGTAACTAATTGGTTTCTCTTGCTGCTTTTAAGATTCTCTTTTTATCTTTAACCTTTGGTATTTTAATTATGACGTGTCTTCAAGTGGGCCTCTTTGCATCCATCTTGTTTGGGACTCTTTTTGCTTCCTGGACGTGCACATCTATTTCCTTCACCAAATTAGGGAAGTTTTCTTTCATTACGTTTTCAAATAGATTTCCAATTCCTTGCTCTTACTCTTCTCCTTCTACCACCCCTATGATGTGAATGTTGGAAGGCTTGAAGTTGTCCGATAGGCTACTTACACTATCTTCATTTTTTTAATTCTTTTTCTTCATGTTATGATTGCTTGTTTTTGCTTCCTTATGTTCCAAATCATTGATTTGATTCTCAGCTTCATCGACTCTACTGTTATTTCCCAGTAAATTGTTTTATTTCAATTATTGAATCTTTCATTTCTGGATCTTTTTCATGCTGTTGAGGTCCTCACTAAGTTCCATAAGCATCCTAAAATCAGTGTTTTGAATTCAGCATCTGATTCATTGCTTATCTCCATTTTGTTTTGTTCTTTTTCTGGAGCTTTGGTCTGATTTTTTTCATCTGGGCCATGTTTCTTTGTCTCCTCATTTTGGCAGCCTCCCTGTGCCAGTTTTTGTGTATTAGGTAGAGCTGCATTGACTCCATGTCTTGGTAGCATGGCCTAATGCAGTAGGTGTCCTATACTACAGCCTCCCCTACAACCCAATCTGGGACTTAAGATGCACCCTTCGTGTGGGTTGAGTATACCTTCTTCTTATAGTTGAGTTTTGATTACTGTTGGCAGGTCAATGGGAGGGATTTATCCTGGCCAGGCAGCTGCAAGGACTGGCTATGACCGCTGACCACCAACCTCTGTCCTCTGTGGAGGTTCAACTCTGTACGGCCAGGATGGTGGTGCTCTGACATGATCTGTA
Organism: Mormoops blainvillei; assembly: GCA_004026545.1. Taxonomy (NCBI): domain Eukaryota; kingdom Metazoa; phylum Chordata; class Mammalia; order Chiroptera; family Mormoopidae; genus Mormoops; species Mormoops blainvillei. The sequence continues at coordinate 21,324 of PVJD01003021.1, read as the reverse complement.
GCTGTCCACTGGGTGTGCAAGCTCTGGGGTTTCCCAGTTGGTGCAGGCCAAGGTCAGCCCCTACCTGTATTTTGCCCAGAGCCATGCTGCCTGGGCTATAAAGCAATCTAAGATGGTTACTACTTGTGCTGGGCTTGGAGATTCGCATCTGAAACCAAGCTATCACTCTGGGCTGGCCGCTGCTACTGCTGTTTGTGGGGCCACTTGGCAAGAGGTATGGGGGCTAGGGGCTCACTGTCGTATCATTGCTTCTTTAAGAAGATTTAGGAAGTTGTGAAGCATGAGCCAAAATCAGCCATTCAAATGGAAAAGTGAAGGTTAACAACTTGGGTGGGCCTGTAGGTTGGGTAGGAGGGAATCTCAGGGAATCTCCAGGATGGGAAAAACAATGTTAGCCAGGTTGATGGAGTCTCAGATATTGCACTTCCCTACAGGCTCTGTGGCTCTTTGTGGGGAGGGTTCAGAAAAGGGACAATGGCCTTTCTGTCTGAGAGAAAGCTTTCCCCCAGCCCTCGCCTTGATGCCAGACCCTTCACTTCCTCCCTGTATGCCACTGGTGCCTTTCAAGCTGCTACGCTGGTGCTGGAACTCAGAGGGAGTGAGTCTGAGTAAGTGAGTCCATGCGTGGGTTCTTTAAGAGGAAATGCTTAGGACTTGAGAAGTTTCTTCCACCAACTCAGTCCCTGCTGGTTTTTGCAGCCAGAAGTTATGGGGACTTACCTTCCTGTCACTGGAATCCTGTGCTGGAGTCCTGGCATGGGGCTGGGACTCCTTTCTCCCAAGATATCCCTCCCAGATTTTGATTCACCAGACATGGGTTTGGGACCAGCCTGTTCTGCATTTCCACTCATCCTACCAGTCTGGGTAGGTGCGGTTTATTTAATTCTGTTGATGTCAGACTTCCATTCAACTCAATTTCTGATGGTTCTGAGTGATGGTTGTTTTATAATTTCATTGTGATTTTGATGTAGCTGTGTGAGGAGGTGATGTTACCATCTTGACCTGAAGTCCATCCTTTTTTAAAAATCTTTGCCCAGGGATATGTTCATCAATCTTAGAAAGAAAGAGGAAGAGAGAGAAAGAGAGAGAAACATTAATGGGTTGCCTCCTGTATGCACTGTGACCAGGGATTGAACTCAAAACCTAGGTATTTGCCCTGACCAGGGGTGAAACCCACAACCTGTTGGCATGTGGGATGATACTGCAACCAACTGAGCCAGCCAGCCAGAGTGGAAATAAATCCTTTCTATGAGTCTTCTGGATTCAGATGTACAGGAATTAAAGTGGGAAGAACTGGAGGCAGGCCTGGTTCTGGCCTCTCCTTTCCAGTGTCCCCACTTTGTTTATTCTCTCTCAGCACTGGGGAGAGAGTCCTGAGGAAGAGCTAGGAGAGGGAAACAGGGCAATGGGAGGTGTTCCAGAGAGTTTCCACTCCACAGAAAAAAATTTCCATTCATTCAAGGAGCATTTTTAAACACTTACTGCGTGTTCGATACCATGTCAGGCACTAGTATGTCTTAAAAAGGGAAAAGATAGCACAGTCCATCCTCAAACGGTTCTGATCTAATGAGGGAGAGAGTGTACATTTACTAGAAACCAGCAGGGAGCCAAATGGGTTCTAAAAGAAAGGTGAAGTAGACTGTAGAGAGATGTCAGCATAAACAAGAGTAAAATCAATATTCCTCCAAGGCTACCTGGAGAAAAATTTCCCCAGCCCTAACATCATCCCTCCACCTTAGCCTCATGATTCTCTGTATTACTCAGGGAGCATCAGTGTTATTGGAAAAGGAGCCATATAGTTTTAACTATCATTATTTTCTAAAACAAAAAATCTAGATAGATGGTAAAACAATGAAATCTTTCTCCTTAATTCTTAAAATTTTTTACACGAAAAGATTTACAAAGACATACAAATTAGGTCATATTTGATTATCCAATCAACGAATTGTCTTTATCAAAAAAAAAAGGTACAAGGAGGTATACTGGAAGGATGTCCTGTAATGTCTTCTGCTGCTCTGTCAATGCCTTCCCTATCCCACCTGGCATGACTGCCAAAATTTGGTTGATACTCTTTGAGAAAGAGGGCCTAAGCTGAGTGATTAAAATGATTATAAATCAATCTCTGGGCTAAACTGGCTGATCTGGGCCAAATTGGCCAATCCACATCAGGCCAGGCATACCAAATCCCCAGTTTTTCAAGAGAAGCCAGATGTTAATATTTCTAGGTGAGATCTTCATATACTCAATTGTTCACTTCCAATTAAAATATTTAGAAAGTGCACCATGAACCATAATTTTGTGGTCAAGCAAAGCTTATTTCACTCCCTAAAGAAATGGACCTTGTTCTGCAGTAATTTGACCTATTCCTGGATGGCTAATACATACTAACTTGAGCATATAATGAGAATATCTCTGGTATATCATGGGTACTTAACATATATTCAAACTTGTTCTCTCATTCCCATTATAAAATATTGTGGGGTAGGAAAAAATATCAATCATAGGTTTTCTATATCTTTTTCTAAGATATAGAAAATAATCACTAATTTCTAAGAAGGGTGAATTTCCTTCCTGCCCCTGAAGAAGGAGAGTGGGCAAGAAAAGAAACACTGAGGTGTTCTGCTAATGAAGATGATGGGAAAGAAGTTGGCAGAGGGCTACATTTCTCTGCTAAAGAACGGACTGAGGACAGGAAATCTGAAAAGGAAGAGAAAGGCTGGGGCAAAAGGGGAAAAAAAGTAGGAGAGAGAGATTCAGGATAGTTGCTAAAGGGCAAGCCACTTTAGGAAAAGAGGGAACAGCTTGAAGGGATCTTAAAATATGTTGCCATGTGACATGTACACAATCTCCTGCTCTGGATACTCGAGACATCAAAGAAAGAAATCTACAGTGCTCTTCAATGTGTTTGTAGTCACATCTGTGTTTGCTTTGCGGTGAGAAGGAGACAGCCTGGCTGGGTTACCTTGGACTGTGCCACTGTGAGTGATAATGACTACACATGACAAAGCTGTGTTGACTGCATTTTACCAACCAAGAATGGGAGACATGCAAGGTCTGACAACAGAATGAAGTATTTGACTGTAAAGGAACATCATGAAGAACCTAGGCCCTGGGACTGGTTATTATAGTCAGAAGAGTGGGCTTGTTGAGAAGGGGAGAGGTGAGGACAAAGGGGGGAGGATGTGAGGTTTGTCTTGTACAGCCTGAGGGTGGAGGGGTGGGCTAAGCAGAGACTTTCTGCTGAGATTACATCCCCTTTTCATGTTAGAAGGAGGCCTGGGTTGTCATCATCAGCTGTAGTTTAGCTTTAATTCTGGTCAAGGCTGCAAGCTCGCTCCCTCACCCTCAGCATGTCAGAGAACTGCAAGGAAGACCCTCAACATCACGCCCTTACAGACCAGACTGTCACACATAGTAGCTCCAAGGTTTGGATTTTAGAAACATTTTTGTGCATGCATTGGGCATTTGTAACTAAACTGGCTGTGCTTTTTCGTGCCTATAGAATGTGGGCCCATTCCTCCCGTCTTCCCGGCCAAGATGTCTGACATGGAAGATGATTTCATAAGCAGTGATGGGGAGGACTACAACCTGGAATACCCTGAAAATAGTAACTCTGAGCCAGATGTGGATTTGGAAACTCACTACTGTAATTCCAAAGTATTCCAGGAAGATGATCCAAAAGCAGAATTAAGCAGTTTCCAGAAGATTTTGGAACTTGAAGGTGAAAAGGGAGAACGGGGATTTAAAACACTGAAACAAATGATTAAGATTAATTTCAAGTTGACAAACTTTCCAGAAATGATGAACAGATATAAAAAAACCATTGAGCTGTATGCAGAGTGCAGTCACAAGAAATTATTCTGAAAAACCCATTAATTCTATCCTTGATTATATCTCCGCTTCTAAACAGACGGACTTACTGCAGGAAGTCTACAAAATGACACTGAAAACTTTAAAAGATGATAAGAATGATGGACTGTGGTTTAAGACAAATGCAAAGTTTGGAATATTGTATTTAGAACCAGGAGAATGCGGAAAGTTCCGGAACATTTTTTGCCAGTTACGTCAGTCCTGCCAGACTGATGATGGAAAAGACGACTTGAAAAAGGTTACACAGTTATTATAAATTTGTACTTTGGAAACTCAAATGTACATGGCACAGAAAAATAACAAAAAACTTAAAGCATTCTATGAACAGTCACTTCATGTCAAGTCTGCCATCCCTTATCCACTGATCATGGGAGTCACCAGAAAATGTGGTGGTAATATGCACTTGAGAGAAGGTGAATTTGAAAAGGCACACGCTGATTTTTTTTTTGAAGCCTTCAAGAATTATGATGAATGAGGAAGTTCATGATGATTTGGTTTTAGCAAATATGCTAATGAAATCGGGAATAAATCTATTTGACTTATAGAAGGCCAAATGGTACAAAAATGATTCATTACTAAACACAATTATGAAGTTAGTAAGTGCCTGTCAGAATAATGGCATCACTGAATTTGAAAAGATTCTGTAAACAAATTACAGCAACATCATGGATGATTCTTTCATAGGGGAACACATTGAAGAGCTTTTGCAAAACATCAGAGCACAAGTGCTCATAAAATTAATTAAGTCTTACACAAGAATACATATTCCTTTTAGCTCTAAGGAGGCGAGCACAGATGGAGCTGATGTGGAGGCCTTGCTGGTGCAGTGCAAAGTGGACAAACCCATTCCTGGACGAACTGGTCAAGTAACCAACTCCTTGAACTGGGTCATCAGCAGAGGGGTGGTGCCCAATACCCTGCACTAGAGAAAGGACCAACCACTATATTCTCTCAACGAGACTGTAGTCGGCAAACTGGCTTAGCAGAGAAGAAACTTTAACAGACATACTTAAGGTAACAGTGCAGAGATATAATTCTTAAAAGAACAGGGAATGGCAAAACTGTCATCGGTTGATGTGTCCTGAAAATTATGAAATTATGGCAAAAGTGTTTTGGTTTTTTTTTTGATCAACTGTTTTGTGTGCTGCTGCTGCATTTATCCCAACGAAAACAGCCTTAATCTCCAGAAGAAAACCAAAATGCTGTGGGATTTATGCGGTATTGACATTGTGTCCTAAACATAAATCATCATAATAATTTGTCATGGGCAATATGACCAGAGAGAAGATTTTTGTCATGATTTTTAAAATTTAATTATTTATTTATTTGATTTTTAGAGACAAAAAGGAAGAGAGAGAAGGAGGGAGAGAGAGAGAGAGAGAGAGACATCTATTTGTTGTTCCACTTATTCATACATTTGTTGGTTGATTCCTGTATGTGCCTGATGGGGGCTCAAACCTGCAACCTTGGCATAGCAGGGTCATGCTTGAACCAACTGAGCAATCTGGCCAGGGCAGCTGTCCTGATTTGATTTCTTTTATTTAAAATTTTTATTTATTGATTTTTTTTTTTTAGAGAGAGAGGAGCATCAATTTGTTGTTCCACTTATTTAGGCATACCTTGATTGCTTTTTGTTTGTGTCCTGAGTAGGAATCAAACCCTCCACGTTAGCATATCTGGACGATGCTGTCACCAACTAAGCCACCCAGCCAGGATGCCATGATTTTAAATACACTAACTTATAGTCGGTTAAATTTAAACATATTTTACCTGCAGAAATTTTCTCACAAATAACCTGTAATAGCTTGAAATGCATACCTTTTTGAACACTTGCTTGTTTCATATGTAAATTAAAACGATTGCTGCATTTTGCAAAATATCAATTCTCCAAAAATGTGTCTGTATTCGCAGTACATGGAGTAAAGGTTTAGATGAAAACGCATGATTATAGTGGCATACTGTCACTTAGGTTTCAAACAGCAAAATAAACAGAGCAGCTCTGAAATTGTTAAATTTAAAAAAAAAAAAAGGAAGAAAGGAAAAGAATACGTGTCCAGACATTGAATGCGGAAGCTAGCCAGTTGTGAGTCAGTTGTCTGTGCAAGGCAGAACGCAGCAAACTCCCAAGGCTGGATCCCGAGGAGACGTCTGGGAACCCAGGGCGCCCAGATACCTCAGTGTTCTCTCGAGAGTGAGAGAGGGCAGGTAGAGCGGAGGCGTCCGAAGTCTGGTTCTGGCCCTGGCTTCCCCACCACTATGAAGCCCTGGCTACGCCAGCTGAATCACCTGGAAACTCAGTGTAAAATGAGACCATTCCTGGCTCTGTATGTGAGGATTAAATGAGAGACAAATGTGAAAGCCCTTGAAAATGTAACAATGATAGGTAACGTTAATGCCTGTATGAACCAGGCATTATATCAATCCGTTTGATCCTCACGACATGTTCGTGACAAGCGTTATTATCTTTATTTTACCACATGAGTAAACTAAAACACAGAGAAGTTAAACAGCTTGTCTAGGGCCACATAGCTAGCAGTCTAGCTCTAAGGCTGACTACCACACTATATATTTTGGGGGTATTATTAACCAGGGAGACAAGCATGGACAAGAGGCTTTGGAATCAGACAAACATGGGCCTGCCAGCCTTAGCTCTATGGCCTTCAGAAAGCTAGTTAATGTCTCTGTGCCTCAGTTTCCTCACCTGTAAGATACGGATGATGAATCTGTCTACTTCAGAGACTTCTGGTTAGGTAATACATAGGAAGTGGTAACACGTTATCAGAATATGCTCAAGAAACAACTATTATTATTAGCTGTAGCCCTGGCCAGGGAGTACAGGGACAGAAAAAAAAGGAAGAGGTGTAGGAGTCACAGTGAGAGGCCTGTGGACGTAGACCCCACAAGAGGACCAACATTATTTTGCTTTCTCCTACTGGTGAAGATAGGTCTTGGGTACCAGCACGATCCTGTGTACAGAAGTAGAGGCAGGGGCCTACAGGGATGACAGGTATGTGTTGGGTGAAACAACGCACAGCGAATTCTGAGGAATTTCTGCTGAGTGCTCATCTGCTCTCATGATGTCCCCAGGCACTAGATAAAGAATTCAGTCTCCTCTTAGGACAAATCATTTTCCAGCTGAAATCACCCGTTCCCCAAGCCAGCTCAAAGAGAGTCGAGCAGTCGATGGATGTGTGTCTGAGCTCTGCTTCCTGCCTGTTAGTGCGGGATGACAGGCTTTCACAAATGAGCTGAGTTTCCACGTTTAATTCATATCTTCTTCTTTAAAACTCATGAGGCTTGTTTGGGACTGGTGGCTTTGGGGGCAAAAGACATCCTCACAGGGCATTATCAAGGACTGCTTCCCCAAGTACAAAAGCAGACTCAAATCTCTATAATGAAGACTTCAGCTTGGCTGTGGATATATTAGTTTGGGGTATAAACCAGGCCAGACCTGGCCAATTAACTTGGCTGGGAAAAACGTAGCTCTAGTTAAGCAACCACAGGGAAAACCTAGAGTGAGTCACTCGTGTTTAAAAACCTGCTTCAGGTTGAGTGTTCCACTCACTGGCCTTGGAGGCAAAGGTGCGACATTATCAACTTGTGGCCCTTCTGGGCTATTGACAGCCAGTCTCTGGGAAAGAGACCTGGTTCGCTAACAGCATCTCTGTGGGGCTGTGGGCGTTCTGCCATAATAATAAACATGCTCCCGAGAGACAGCAGGTGTTCACACATTCCCTCCAGCTGAGGCTCCAGGTTGGTACGTCTGCACACGCTGCCTCAGGAGATAAAGTCCACACGGGCCCCGGGCAGTACTGCTCTGGTCAGGGCTTTGCTTCCTTCAAAGCTCTTCCTTTGACTGATTTCCTTATGGTTGGGTCCCCTCATTCCCATATTTTAAAAATAAGCATTAAGGTTCTAAAATAAATTTTCTTTTGTAGAATTCAAAACCACCACTACTTTGGTATAGCCCTTTGACTTGAATCTTTCTGCTGATGATCTTCAGCTGATAATTTATCTTTGCTAGGAAAGTGCTCTGTTCTGGTAAATTAAAAACTGTAAACAAAAATCTTCCCATAAAGCAAACATTAAACAATTGTAATTATATAAAATTTTTTTAGCTAAGTAATCCATTCCGGACAGTGTGTGAAAATAGAGATACCCTGACCTGGTGTGTGGAAGGGGCCGGGAAATGTCGGCCCCTTCTGCTCGAACACTGCGCTGTTAGCTGACATTCGAATCTGAAATCACCAGGACTGAAATTCTCACTCTCAGGCTTCCTCTGAAGGGACAGAAAAGTTTCCTCTGACGGGAAAGAAAAGGCAAAGGTCTCGCAACCGGCAGTGGAGATCATTTGCTCTTCTGACCCTACCTGTCCCGGCGTGGCCCGGGGGCCACCCTGCTGGTCTCTCCCAGGGGCCTGTGCTGGAAAACTGAAGGAAGACTGCCCCAAAGGTGGGGTTTCTGTTGCTTTGTTTTGTTTTTACTCTTTTCTTGTATAATATCCTTCTTCGCAGACTATGCTCCAAATCAGGAAAAGATTAAGGCAGCTTCATGATGCTAGGCAGTGGCATATTTTCTAAGTAAGCTATAAAAACTATCTTTTCCAAAACTGACAGAACCATTTTCTCAGAGAATTTAACCTGCCCAGCATTGATGAGCTTTCTAATAGCTCTCCTGAGGTAGAGAAGAGTCCAGAGGTTTTAACATTCCCCAGTGCAAGAGCAAAACTGCACCAGGTTTTGGATTCAGCCTAGGTTCCAGTCCTATGCTTGAGACCCACTAGCTGGGCAGCCTCGGGCAGGTTTCTTAGCCTCTCTGAATCTCAGCTTCTTCACAGTACACAGTAATCCTATCCATCTCCTAGAGACGTGAGGTTTAAATGAGAGAATCCAAATACCCTATATGTCTAGCACATAGTAACCATTCAATATGAGCTGTGGCTGCCACTGTGACTGTTTATAGTATTGTTCAAAGGGCAAATGGTTGTTTCAGCCATGCTGGAAGCTGCTTACCAAAAGAAAATGTTGATGATATTCTTTGTACATTTCATCCTGCAGGAATAAGAACCATAAAGCATTCTGTAAAGGAAATGGATTCCGTTAGACATCTGGGTAACAGGCTCCTCTTGCTCAATCATCAGCCACCAACCTTGGCAAGTTACTTATTTCTGAGAATCCGTTCCCTTCTTTTTCAACTAGACAATCATACCTGCTTCTCAGGCCTCATAGAGCTTTTGAGAGGAGACATCAGACAGCATGCCTAAAAGTGGTTTGGAAAAGGTCTCAAGCACTATCCAGAGTGAAAGGTGTTATTGTTGGGATGTAGGAAGCTGAGCTTCTATGAGCACGTTTTGATTTGAGTTTGAACTTGAAGGCAGGTATGAGAAACACCAGTCCTGCTCATTTTTGTAATCCTGGGACACTCCGTAGCTATTCAAAAATGTTGATTTGTTTTGTTAAGAAACTAGCTAAGAATCTTGAACCTCTCTCCTCTGTCTCTCTCCCTTCCCTTCTTCAGAGTTTGATTTTTCTTCCCATATTTTCTTTATTTTGCTCTTACAGACACTATTGGTTTCATCCATTGTGAAAAGAATCATCTGAGGTTAACAGTCCGTCAGCCTGGAACACTGTAAGCAATCACCACTCTTCTACAGCTGGATGTTAACGTGGGAATTGCTTTCTGCTGTAGACATCATCCCTGCATTGGAAGGGAACACTGCAAAAGCGGGGCAAGATACAGATGTCTGACAAACCCCTCAACAGATTCCACTGCACTTGGAATCAAGTCCAGAGCCTTCAAGGTACCTTTGAGACTTGCCTGGACCAATTCCTATCTACTTCTCCAGCCCAGTCTCTAGCCTCTTTCCCTGAGCTTAGCCCTTGGGAGGCATCTTCTCAGTTCCTTAAATGTAAGACCCTCTCTCTTAAATCTGAGCTCTGCTCTCCATCCCCTCAGGAGTCATAACTCCAATCCCCTCACCATCATGACTCTACTCCCTAGATGTGATTTAGTTTGTCTTGTTGATAGCTGGGTAGATTCTGTTTACCTGAACAAAGTTTCTCCTTTTTCTGCATCCTGGATTAGGACTGCTGGTATTAGATTGGTGGCAGCAACCTTTTGCTTACAGTACCAAGGAGGACCGTTACTGGATTGCATGGTAAGAGTGTGTTTGTTTAGTTTTGTAAGGAAATGCCGAATTGTCTTCCAAAGTGGCTGTATCGTTTCCCTACCCTTTTAAGGCACAGCCTGGCCACCTGTGCCACGATACCACAGTGACTTCTTAGGCAGAGAGCACCCCAGCTCTTAGTGGCCACAGGCCTTGAGATACACTGGTGTGGATATGGCAAGGTGGGCATGATTACCTTCTAGGGTAACGTGGGACAGATTCCTATGTCTCATGCTCAATTAATCAAATATATGTTAGTATGTCTGAACTAGGGCAATTTACACTGTATTCAAATCATGTATTGCTGTGAGGGCTATTGAAAGCCGAAGGAGTGCCATTATGTGTTTGATATATGTACACGTGTAACAAGGGAAGCTTGGCTGTCCCTTCTTCCAGCTGTGTCCTTCTCCTCTTCCCTGTAACTCTCCTACCAACTAGTTGGTCATTTCTTCTCATTCACTGGGGATTTGCCTCTCGATTCACAGGTTTTTTGGGTTTTTTTCTCATCTCTATGATACCTGCCCTCAACTTCTCAGATCTATAAGCTTCTTATTTCCAACAAGATTTCCCTTACCTGCCTCCAGCACCCACTCCCACAATCACCATCAGAGCCCTTGTATCAATAGAATCTGCACCCCTCAGAAATCTCAGTTTCAAACAAGTCGCTCTCTATAAAGACCACAATCTATATTTTCAGATTCACTCACCAAAACCCTTTGAATTCAATCCCTCTAGTCCCTTGATCCCACGTCTTTCTCCTGGTCTATCAGCCCCCTTCTGTTTTCTCATCACCCCTCATTTAACATAAATCGATCTTCCCATCATGCCCTTGAACTTCCTTCTGTTACTTACTCCTGGCTGGCAAACACCAGTTCTCACTGAAGTTCATTCTGCCTTCTCTGTGCCTGTCCAGGGCAGCTCCAAGTTGCTCATTACCAACCAGCCACCTGACGTAGCTGGCTGGCTTCCTTTAAAGCCTTAATCTTAAGCTACAGGGACGCTTGCTCTCCTGACATCACCTTCCTCAGAAACGTTCCCATTTTCTTAAATGACATTTCATACCTTCTTCTGTTCGCGCACATCCCACACTCTCTCCCCCTGAATCCTGGTTAATGAGGAGGCCTCAACCTTCCTGAGAATATAGCAACCAGAAAGGAACTCCCTCATCTTTTCACACCAGTCTAGAAGCACTTCTGAATTGGCCCCTGGCTTCCACTTCCTTTCTGCTGCAGGGGAGAAAGCCTCTCTCTCATAACAACAGCATCCCTTCTCTGGCTGAGCTCGCCTCTCAGGGCGTTTGTTCCTTTACCTATCATCTTCTGCATCATCACACCATCAGAGCCTCTCCCTTTCCACTGCATTCTTCCTTTTCAAGAAATTTTAAAAAGCTTTTTTAATCAGTTGATTTGAGAGAGAAAGGGAGAGAGAAAGAGAAACATCTATTTGTTGTTCCACTTACTGATGCATTCACGGGCTGCTTCTTGTATGTGCCCTGACCAGGCAGTGAACCCACAACCTTGGTCTAGCTACCCTGCCAGAGCTCATTCTCCCTTTTTGTTTTTTGTGTTTGGGGTGGGAGAGTGAGAGTATAATTTATATTAAAATGAACACATACAAATAACATTCCAGAAATTTAATATGCACTCTGTTCCAGCCAATCCTCACCCCCAAAGGCAAACATTGTCCTGATTTCTATCACTTTAGATTAATGTTTCCTGCTTTTGGACTTCATATAAATGAAATTGTATAGTATGTACTCTTTTGTATGTTGCTTCTTTTGCTCAATATAATATTCTGAGATCAATCCATGTTGTTCTGAATATCAGTCGTTTTTATTGCCGAGTAGTATCCCATTGTAGGAATACGCCATTCATCCGCTGATGGGCGTTTCGGCTGTTTCCAGGCTTAGGCTGCTATAAATAAGAGTGCTCTGGATATCTTGCACAGATTTTTTTGTGGGCATGTGCTTCACTTATTTCATAGGTATTTCACTTTTGATCACAGGTGGTTTATGTTTAACTCCATAAAAGAACTACTGAACAGCTCTTAAAAGTGGCCGCACCATTTTGCATTCTGATGAGAGAAAGCAATGTGTGGAACTTCCGCCTCCTTCACCTTGCCTAGTGTAGGCTCATCAGCCTCTTATATTTTAGTGATTCTAGTGATACAGAAGTGCTTAGCACAATGCTTGGCTTTTAAAGTTAGCCCTCAAAAGAGATTAGCCATTGTTATTATCAGAGTAAATGCTCAAACATTTAAAATAAAGGGCTTCTAAGTTTCTTCTTTCCTATATCATATCTTCTCTTCTTTTTGTTCTAACCCCTCCCAAAACCTATAATAACCCCAAGTATTGACCATGCATCTATTAAAGTTTAAATAGATGTTCATAAATTTATAGAAGTATTGTCTTGGTTTTTAAAGAGACATCACCAATGTCTCTCATGATAAACAGCAAGCGCTCAATAAATAACACAGGTTCACCTTTCTCCTGTAGCTGTCGAGAGTGTAACTTCCTCCCCTACTTTGCTCTGGGGTCTGTCCCCACACCCTGGGGATTACCTCTCTTCGGAGCTGCACAGCTCTGTGGGACCTCAAACTTTGCCCTTCTGACAGCAGCAGGTCTGGACCACCAGCACCTTATCTAGTCTGCAAACCTGGGTGTCCCTTCCTGAGCACAGCTTCTCTGGGGAGAATATCTGGGGTTCCGGGTGTGGTTGTGCACTTGAGAACTGACGTCTGAGCTGGACCAGATACATGCTGGCCTCCGGGTGGCAGAGCAAGCAGTTCCGGTTGCACCTGCTCCTGATAGAGCTGCCGAGGGACCCACTCCTTTTGGCAATGCCTGCACCCCAAGTTCTCCTCCTGTTCTCACATTTTTCTCTTCTCCCTGCCCAGGCTCGCTTAAATTACCTCCTTTAGCTCTCTTCCCATTGGCATCCTTGCCAGAGGCTTGGGCAGGGATGGGGACCGCAGGAGTGCAGCTCACTGCACTGCATGTCTTGCGGAAAAGAGGGGGTGGCGCGGTGGCTGGATCGCAGCGCACGGGAGTCTAAGATGCCTGAGAAGAGATCCTTTTCCAACTGCCGCGAGGTGGGTGGTGGGGCCTTGCGACCAGGCTGGCCCGGTGAGAACAGAGTGCACCCGTTAGGGTGCGCCTGGCCTCCCTGGGTGGTGCCCGCTCTGTCTCCGGTGCTCGTCGTCACCACCGTGGTGGACATCCTGGGCAACCTCTCGGTGCTGGTCATCCCCTCGGAGCTCAGGAACCGCAAGCTCCGGAACTACGCAGGGGAGCTCCATGCCCTCTTCTAGGTTCAGGCCATCCCTTAATATCTGGTCTTGACCCCGACCCCGCAACCTGCCGCCCTCTCGCTCCTCAGTCCCAGGTTCCCCTTTTGTTTCTCTCTAACCTGGTTCCCAATTTTGGTCTCGAACTCAAAAGTTAGGGTGAATTGCAACTTCCCCCGCCACCCACATGTGTCTCTGAAGCCCGTTTCTTGCCGTTGCTGAGAGCGCCCTTGGCGCCTCACTGCCAGCATGAGTTGGGGGAAAGTTTTTCTTGGGCACTTTTTTCTTGGCAGGGCACGAAAGCTGCGGGAACCCACCAGGCTGGACAACGTCGATATCCTTGGCACTCCGGTTTATGCAGGTCCAGATGCGACCGCTCTCTGGCCACGGAAATCTCAGGGTCTTTAATAGTTCTCACTGTCCCATCAAGCACTGTGGCATTACGCAGTAGATGCTTAGAAAATGTTTACTGAGACAATAAATGAATTAATGGAAGGACTCTGATGGGTTTTGTGTCAGGAAGTTATTTCCAGGTCACTTGGGGACCCAGTTCCAAGCAAGAGACCTCAAATGCAGAGATCTGTGGGCTCTGCTTGGATTGAGCTAGATTGCTTTGAGATAGCAGGCGTTTTTGTTTGTTTTTGTTTTCCCCTGAGAACAGGGCGTTTGTGGGATTCACCAAGGATTAAAACAATGACTTGGTTAAAACAGTACTGCAATCCTGAAATATTTTCTCCCTTTCAGTCCATGCTCGTTTCTATTTTCCCATAGTCAGGTCTGCAAGCGAACAAAACCAGAGGGAGTGGGTATCTGAACTCTGGTCCTGGGGGGGTCATTGGAGTGTGCCGACCATTTCTGCTTGGGAAGAAGTTCGATGACCTATTTGTCAATATGTAATTTCCCGATTTGGGTCTTAGAGGCAACTTATACATTGGCATGAATTAAAATGAAAAGATAACAGCAGGAAGCCAACTATATAGCTTACACATGCTTTTCTAAGGAGTGAGACCATTCAGAATGGTCATTTTTAGTAAATGGTTATATGTTTATATTTCATGTGACCCTGTGACTCTAGGATTTTTATCTAAAGAACCACCCCCGCCCCAAAGTGAACTTCTATCCATAATATGGAAAACAACACTTTTAAGAAGTAAGCTTTCTAACTCAGTCTATTTCAGTAGTAGTGGCTAGTATTATCTGGAATACTTTCAAGTTATTATTGTGCCCTTTGAGTAAACCCTTGTGTGTAAGGAAAGAGCAGCTTATGGTTAGAAAGCTGTATTTAATATTGTTGATCATATCATCTATTTGCAGCAACCCCACATTCATTTCCTGCACAGAGAGGCGGGGGGAAGCAGGACTGTGTCCCCAGGTCCTGACACTGGCCACTTCTCTCCCTGACTAATCAGGTGTTTAGAGAAGGCCTGGTGGGCTGTGCTCAGCCATTTGGGCTGCCTACTGTAAGAGAGGTGGCTGAGGGCAGTGTGTGCTGCTTCCTTGTGCCAGAGGCAGACGAGTGTCTCTTCCCTGCTGCTGGCCCTTCCTGCACGCCCAGTCAGGCTCCCAGAAACCTTATTGATTTGAGAGTGTGGTAGCAGCAGGTAATTTGCATGTTAAATTGCTGACATATCCTCTGCTCTATCCTTCCTACCTCCAGTTGAATCGGCTATAGCTCAGCACCAGAAAAAAGAAGAAAACAACACTATATCTAAATGACGTTGTTTCCTGACACACTGGTGACCACCCTAGTCATGTAATTTTACCAGTTTTTATTTGATCCTTGGCTTTATTAATGATAGTAATGAAAAATCATAGTATTGACTTTAAATCATGTTGGCAGAGTGAGAGTTCAAAAGGTGCTTAAAAACTTAACTTTGAACAGTTAGCACTCATTCCACTATTAATCAGGTCTTCTCTTACTGAAGTGTTTGGATTTTCTCTAGGAAACACTTACCTCAGACCTTTCTATAGTTAAGTCTGGTTCCTTAACTCCTTGGTATTAAGAAGACAAGAGTAACAATGGGAACACATATTTCCTTGAGAGTTTGTTTGGAGGTTCTAGCAGGGGAGCGCAGCTAATCGTGGGCCCTTGACCAAAGACTGGTCCTCTCCTCTAGCTGGGAAGGTCATCCTCTTCGACCTATTGCACAGTTTAGGAGGGATGCACATGGGTTAGTGAGGGAGGAAGGGGACACTTGCCTAGCTAGCCAGATCAGTTGAATCAACCCTGGCTATCAATGGGGTGACAGATGTCGCAGGCAGATCACCCTCATATCCATGAGCATATATTTCCAATAACCAAGGCACACAGTTATATTAAGGTCACAGCACCTTTCTTAGCTGATGTCAGTATTCTTCCCTTGACTATTACAAACCCAGTTTCTCTGTGGGGCAGACCCTTATCATTCATCACAGGAATGTTCCTGATGGCAGGGTCAGTGGTCAGAGTAATTGTCACTTTTTCGGGACTACCCTGTGTGCCGCTTCTGTTGCTGTATGTGTTTGACTGGCTTTTTCAGGGATGGTCCCTTTCCCTTTAGCCAGCACACACACACACTCACACATACGCATTTGCATATGCACAGGGGTCTCCAGCATTTAAAAGAAAAAGAATCTTTTCTTAATTTTATGTTCCCTTCTAATTTCCTTCCCTTCTGGGTCAGACACCTTAATATAATGGCTTATATTCGTTGACCACCTCACTACTTTTTAGTTCCTCCTCAGTCCTCTAGGGCCTGGCCTCCTTGGACATGTCCCTCTGTCCTGTGAGTGACACTGAGGGCCACTCTCTCCTTGGGGCCTTTCATTCCCTTGGTTTACCTGGTGCTAGTTTTTTTGGTTGTTTTTTTTTAATCCTCACCCAAGGATGTGTCCATTGATTTGAAAGAGACAGGACAAGGGGGTTGAGAGAGAGAGAGAGAGAGGCAGACAGACAGGCAGGCAGACAGGCAGACACTGATGTGAGAGAGGAACATCAATCAGTTACCTCGCATATGTGCCCTGACTGGGAATCAGACCCTCAAACTTTGGGCACGTAGGACAACTGTCCAACCAACTGCGCCACCTGGTCAGGGCGACCTGGTGCTACTTCTTGAGTCTCCTTCCTCTCTTCATCCCCTAGTCCCCCAATCCCTAGAGTTATTCTCGGTTTCTTCATTCTCCAAATCCTCATGATTTTTGCCTTAGAGTATTTCTCAAATTTCTCTTTTCTTCTCTTCTCCACCTGCACTGCAATTTACACCCTTCTTGTTTCTTGTGCAAACTGTGTCCATAGTCCCCAGATGGCTCTCCCTGCCCCCTCCTCCAGTGGCTGTTCCCACTGCCACCGTCGCCCCTGCCTTCAGTGACTGCCCTCATGCACAGACCAAGGGTCAACTCTGGAGCCGTGGGTGGCTGCCACTCCCACTTGGCTGTGCCCTCTGATGCTCTACCTTCATCTTGGGACGCTCTCTGCCTCTTTTCTGCTAGTGGAGATCTCCTTCAAACCCCTCCCTCAAGTCCCTAAGGGGTTGTTGATGTTTCTAATATTAATACTGTGGCGAGTGCAATTGCTGCCCCCCTCCCCCAGCATCCGTGTGCTCTCCCATTACTATCCTCACCTCCCTGTTTTATTGTTAGTGTTTTTCTCTCCCCGCTAGGATGTGAACTCATTGAGAGCTGAGACTTTTATTCCATTTCTGTCCACAGAGCCAGGTACATAGGGAACCCTGAATGCAGGTATGTCGAAACAAGTTAAAAATGGACAAGATACCAGGAAAGCAGTGGGACCTAAGAAATGAATTTTGCTTCTTGAAGTGGGGTAGGCCTATTACGGTGCTGAGCACTGCTCATGAAATAAGCACAGTTCTCATGGAACTGAATTGCTTTTAGCACGAAAAGCTCAAGGTACACCTCGTTCTTGTTCTTGAAAGCTGACTGGCACCTTCTACACGAAGGTGCGCTTGCTCCCTGATTGCTGCTGTGTGGCCAGCAAGCTCCTGCCCCATCATGGCTCCTAAAACTGTGCCCCAGCGACTCCTTAGAGAGTTGGCCCCTTTAAGGGGCTCATAAAGTGTGAGCCCGCTACCATTACCTGCACTACCTAGATAGTCAGCCACACAGAAGAGAGATGAGAGAAACATGTCCTTCCTATAAGGTCAAGATAATCTCCATCAGCAGAGGAGCAAGTGCAACAGTATCAGTTACTCCTGGCCCATAGACACAGCGACCCTAACTTCTCAGGCAACAACCAGGAACCATGGTCAAACAATGGATTCTTTTTTATATTTATTTTCTAATTAAGTTATTGACTGATTTTAGAGAAAAAGAAACATCAATTTGTTATTCACTTATTTATGCATTCATTGGTTGATTCTTGTATGTACCCTGACTGGGGATTGAACCTGAAACGTTGGCAAGTCAGGATAATGCTCTAATCAAATGAGCTAACCGGCCAGGGCCTGATAATGGATTCTTAATGCCACAGTTAGTTTAAAGAGGCTATCAGGAAGGTGTTGTTGGTGAGTGGACACATGGCCATTTCCAGGACATTTTGGGGATTTATAAGGAAGAAAGGTATAACAAATTTGACAGTGGAGCCCTGACCAGTAAGGTTCAATTTGTTGGGCATCATATTGCAAAGTGAAAGTTCTCCAGTTCGATTCCCGGTCAGGACACATGCCTGGGCTACAGGTTTAGTCCCTGGTCGGGGCACATGTGCAACCAATGAAATGCTCACCCAAGGATATGTCCATAAGGACATCTCTCCCTCTCTTCCCCCCACCCTTTCCATGTCTCAAAAAAATAAATAAATAAATATTTTTTAAAATAACAATTAAAAATAAAAATAAATATATTTTTTAAAATGACAATGGAATTACCCAAGAAAACGTGGAGGACTTGGCTGCTGAACACACAGGTCCTCATCCACTCTATTCACGCTGTCCCACAGATGCCCAGTGACGCCATCTCTTCTTCAGAACAGGTGACTGTGCTGCAGGTTTCCTGATGGGACTGTTCAGCCTGGCAGACATTTTTTTTTTAATTATATTTTATTGATTTTGCTATTACAGTTGTCCTGATTTTTCCCCTTGAACCCCTCCACTCAGCTCCCTCCATTCCCTCAGGCAATCCCCACACCATTGCTCATCACCATGGGTCATGCATCTAAGTTCTTTGGCTACTCCATTTCCTGTACTGTACCTTACATCCCCATGGCTATTCTGTAATGACTATTCTGTAACCATTTGTACTCTTTAATCCCCTTACCTCTTCAACCATTTCCCCTATACCCTATCCCATCTGGCAACCATCAAAGTGTTCTCCATATCCACAAATCTGTCTCTGTTATTCTTGCTTGCTTAGTTTGTTTCTTAGATTCAATTGTTGATAGGTATGCATTTTTTGCCATTTTATTTTTCATAGTTTTGATCTTCTTTTTCTTAAATAAGTCCCTTTAACATTTCATATAAAGAGGGTTTGGTGATGATGAACTCCTTTAGTTTTTTTCTCATCTGGGAAGCTCTTTATCTGTCCTTTGATTCTAAATGATAGCTTTGCTGGGTAGAGCAGTGTTGGCTGTAGGTCCCCGCTTTTCTTGACTTTGAATATTTCTTGCCAACCCCTTCTAGTCTGCAAAGTTTCTTTTGAGAAATCAGCTGATAATCTCATGGGCACTCCCCTGTAGGTAACTAACTTCTTTTCTTTTGTTGCTTTTAAGATTCTCTCTTTATCTTTAACCTTTGGCATTTTTGCAATGTGTCTTGGAGTGGGCCTCTTGCATCCACTGTTTTTGGCACCCTCTCTGCTTCCTGGATTGCATGTCTATTTCCTTCAGCAAATTAAGGAAGTTTTCTTTCATTATTTTTTCAAATAGATTTCCAATTTCTTGCTCTTTTTCTTCTTCTGGCATCCTATGGTGCAAATGTAGGAACACTTGACGTTGTCCCATAGGGCGCTAATGCTATCCTTGTTTTGGGGGATTCTTTTTTCTTCTTTGTTCTGATTAGTTGTTTCTTGCTTCCTTATGTTTCAAAACACTCATTTGATTCTCGGCTTCATCCACTCTACTGTTGTTTCCCTGTAAATTGTTCTTCATTTCAATTAGTGTATCCTTTGTTTCTGCCTGGATTTTTTTCTTGCTTTTGAGGTCCTCACTGAAGTCCTTGAGCATCCTTATAACCAGTGATTCGAACCCTGCATCTCATTGATTGCTTACCTCCCTTTAGTTTAGTTCTTTTTCTGGAGTTTTGATCTGTTTTGTTTTGTTTTTTAATTTGGGCCATGTTTCTTTGTCGTCTCATTTTGGCAGCCTCCCGGTGTTTGTTTCTATGTATTAAGGAGAGCTGCTTTGACCCCATGTGTTGGTAGTGTGGCCTAATGCAGTAGGTGTCCTGTAGGGTCCAGTGGCACAACCTCCCCTGTCACATAAGCTGGGTACTCTAAGTGCTCCCTTCGTGTGGGCTGAGTACACCCTCCTCTTGTAGTTGAGCCTTGGTTGCTGTTGGCAGATCAATGGGAGGAATTTACCCAGGCCATTCAGCTGCAAGGACTGGCTATGACCACTGATCACCAACCTCCACCCTCCATGGAGGATCAGCTGTGGAGGTGCAGGGTGATGGTGCTCTGACCTGGTCTGTAGCTGTCCACTGGGTGTGCTTGCCCTGAGGTTTCCCTGTTGGTGCAGGCCAAGGTCAGCCCCCACCTATGTTTGTTTGGGGCCACTCCCTGGCAGGTGTTTTGCATCCTCGGTTAAATTAGAGTGGAGCCTAAAATGTGGGCCTTTTTCCTTTGCCCTTCTCCTCCACTTGTTGATTGAGGAGGTAAATGACAAACAAATAAATAAGCTGATCCAGGACAAAGGCTCTTGAGAGGCCTGGAGGATATATTTAATAAACCCACAGTCTCTGCCCTCCAGGTGTTGCAGGGTAAAGTGGGGCCTGCTTCATCCAGGCTTTATCCTATCGCTGACCGCCCGTGAAGATGCCACTGGGTGACATGTCTTTAGACCTGCTGAGCTTGTAGAGTTTAGGGTGCTTGTTATCAATAGAAGACCAAACGGGGCTACTTTGGAGTCCTTCCCTGATGTCACCTGAGCTTTATAACCTCATATTTCAGTTCTGAATACCTTATTATCTCTTTAGCAAGTAAAAATGAACACATTTTAAATTCTATAATTACATCTTTAGCCAAATAATCATGAAAGCTCATAATCCTCTTTAATTCCTGCATGTAGCTCCCAGTAGCCCAGGGATATGAAGACTTGCCTGATTGACTGTCTTTTGTTTTTCTCTCCAGAAAGTTAGATTCTGTATTTAGCATGATATATTGCAAAACTCAGAAGATATTGATGCTGCTTTTAAGTCTTACCATTTTAAATATTTATTACTGAAAGAGTAAAAAGTAGGGAGTTGAGAAATAAAGTCCAAAGCCTCAGTTTTTAAGGTAAAGTCCAAAGTCTCAGCTCTTAAAGAGTTCACGCTCTAGAGGCAACATCTTACCTTCTTCATCATCCTCACCTCACTACTATCTTCTGCCAACTTATCTCACTGGCATCCTAGTCCAACTCTCTCACCTTCTTTCTTATTCTCCCTAAGCAACTAATAATACTATAAAAACAATAATCATAAATAATAGCTAAGATTTCTCTGTGCTTATTATATGCCAGATATAAGCCTCTCTCATTTGAAAGAAAGAGGGAGAGAAAAAAAAGGGAAAAAAAAGCCCCAAACAGTCCCCATAGAAGGACATACCTTCTAAGTTCACTCCATTTCTCTCCTTCCACTGAAGGCAGAACTGAACAAGGTAGCAACCTACAGCACAAAGTTTATTCTCCAACATCGAACAGAATTTGCCCTTGCTCATATCATTGTTGATCTCCTAACTGCCAAGCTAAACAGGCATTTTTCTGTTCTTTCTCACTTTTGGAGATATCTAAGAAACTCTACACTATTGCCCTTAATCCACTTTATGTTTCTTTTTCCTGGTTTCCTCCTGTTTCTCTCCTTGATCTTTCTCACTTTTTC